>WUAT03139124.1:0-12363 GCA_010015005.3 Ulmus americana | reverse complement strand
GGATATTTGCTGAAATAATTTTATATTCATTTCCCCAATAAAATTTTGTTAAAGAAACGAGAATTAAAAAAAAAATTAAATTTACCTTAATATAATTATTGATCATTCCATAACCAAAAAATATTAATTTTTAACGATTTTGCTTTTATAAATCTTATTTATTAATTGTGATCGAAAAAAAAAAAGAATGAGAATGAAAAAATAAATAAATAAGAATGAGAATCAATAAAAGGAATCTTGTTTGAGACGTAATTTAATATGGTGATTCGAATAGAATAATTTTTTGAACAAGATTCTAATTTTTTTGGTAAAAGTAAGTGGGGTTCACAAGATTAAAAAATAATTTATATAAAAGGTGGTAAAGATATTGATGTTTAATAATAAAATAATATAAAAAAATAATATTTTATGTAAAATATGGTAAAAATATTAATAATATATTCTACAAGGTGGTAGGGTATAGGTGTATAAAATGTAAAAGGTAATAAGATTTAAGTGTGTAAGATGATAAAATAAAATAAGATAATGTAAAAGATAGTAGGGTCCACATGATAGACTAGAATTAGATAATAATTAAAATAGGAAAAAGAATAATTTTTGAAGAATTTTAAAGAATATGATAAGATAGTATTTTTTTGAGTTGGGTCTAGAATAGAATATGCTCATTACCTCCTAACAAACAAATCAACAAAAAGACAAAGCATTAAATGATGTTTCCCACTAAAAACGATAATTATTATTTTTAATCAAATTACGATAAAACCCTTTCAATTATAACCTATATCAAGAATCAATGGTGCAGATTATTGCATATTTAAATACATTTTAACATAACCTCTATATATATATATATATATATATATATATATATATATAAAAAGGAGACATGTGTACCATATATTCCTGCAATCTTGGAGTTATCTTTGAATTATTTCAATTGCTCACTCTTTTAATTATAACCGGTAGATGAAGAATCAATGGTATATAGTTATTGCTTGTATGTATTTAAATGTATTTTAACATGACCCATATTATACGTATATATAAAGCAGACGTGTACCATATATTTCCTGCCAATCTTGGAGTTATCTTTGAATTATTTCCTGCCAATCTTGGAGTTATCTTTGAATTATTTCAATTGTCCATCATGAACGTACATTCTATGAAATATTCTATGCAACGTAAATAAACAACCCTATTCCATAAGGTACCACCATTTTCACAACCCATTTTCATAATTCTTATATTCAATTATGATCATAAATTTTTGAAAATGAAATTGATATTAGTATGCATTTTTTTAAAAAAAGAACATGATTTCATGAATTTTAGTATAAATTATTTATTAACCTACGCATGAAAATTGAACAGAATATAAAACAAGCAGGCAATTTGGCTTTGTTTTTCTTTTTGGAAATCATAGATACAATTTGGAGTAACGAATATACAATTGTCCGGTCATATACACTCTCGCAGACAGAGTTATTGTTCATCTTACGATCACAACACACCAACTTGAAAAGAGTTATTATTTGAGTTAAAACAATTATTGGAATAAACGACAATGGAAAAGCATGAAATGGCAGTAAGAGTGTCGTTTATCAATGGGGTGATGAAGAGGGTATTTTGATTAGTTTCTTCTCTCCGGCGGGCCTATGACCAAATCGGTCTCCACCTCCACCGTTGGTGAGCGGTGTACCGCCTCTTGGAGCTCCGGCGATGGACGCAGTGGTAGCAAGTTAAACTGGAGATTTAGTCACAATAATATGTTCAATATTTGTGTACTCGTTAGTCATACCACACCACCTTATTGCTATTATCCAACAACACTATATTAGGTTTCATATAGTTACTAAGTCGAACTATATTATATACTATGAATCATTATATTTATGAGATTAATTAGTTTGGATCGCTTGATATTATAGGTGAAATCGGATGAAATTATTTGTTTTAGTTTTAATAAAATAAAACAATAATCTCATTAATTTCACTTTATCTTATGATCCAAACTTAGTAATGTCCAAATGTAGACATACATAAATATACAATAACAAAAGATGGACAATTCATATTGTAAACATACATAAAATATAAAATTATAAGACAGTTCATATATTTTTGTAAATCAAAGACGAACTCAAAATAGCAATTTGTAATAAATTCAGATCCCAACAATTTTTCAGTTACATATTCCTAGTATTGTTAAAAAAGAGTTGAAAACTAAGAATGTATCAAATTGTAATTTTCCCTATTATAAAGTTTAATCAAATTAACCTTCATGTCTTCATGCATTAATATTTAACAGATCTAGAGAATGCAATAATTGCTTAGAATGAATCATCTTAAAGAATGTTAAAAAAAGATAGAACTCACCTCCTCCCTTAGTTTAGCATTCTGCTCCAGTAGAGTTTTCTCCTGTGGATCATACAGAAAATTTTCAATCAGACAGGAAATATATATATATATATATATATATATATATAATAGGAGTTTTTTTTATTCTTATTAATAGGAATTTCATTAATAATTTTTCAATCACATCATATTTTTTTTGACAACTTTTGAGTATGTTGTTCTCTAAAGAATAAAGAATATACTTATAAAACGGTTTTGTAATCCAAATTTTTGTTTATGAGATATATAGTTCATATACTAATTGCAAATTTTGGTATAAATTATATAATAGTTGAATATAAAATCTGTTATATCTCCTAAACAAAAATACAGATTACAAACAAAAAAATAAAATAAAATTATAAGGATATTTCTAAAATATTAAAGAACAATATATTCAAAAATTGTAAAAAAATATGATGTGGTTGAAAGTAATTGATGAAATTACTACCCGTCATTACTGTAGAATTTCCCTATATTATCTATATATATATTGACAATATAAAACAGTAAAATTAGTTTACCTCTTCCTTCAGCCGCTCAATCTGCTCCCTGTATAATTGAGTCTAAGTAGAGGACAGCACCAAGTGATTGGAATGTCAGAAAATTTGACAACTGAGAAGGAGAAAATTGCAGCTCATATTGTGGTTTTATATTGTACCTTTCTTGCCCTAATTTTGGACAAGCTTCGCTCTAACTGGTTCTCTATTTGCTGAAGTTCGTATATAGAACTTGTTTCCAAACCATCCCCTAAGAGCTTCCTATATTAGAGAAGTACGTTCACAACAATTTGACAAAGGATTGTACTATAAATTTAAAGCTCAAAAAAGAAAAGTAGCAAAAGATTGAACCGTTTAGAAACTTCAAGATGCTCGAGTTTTTTTGCCAAGCTAAATGTATCTTCCTTATTCAGAACTTGCTGCGAGCGAACAGAATGATATACTTTTGTTATGATCATGAATACATGATATATTTTTCGAACTATATTAAAATTGGGGGTGTGAAATTGGCTACCTCTTCATCTTCTTGACCTGCTGATTTAGTACTGTTGTTAAGGCCTACATCCTTTGCTTTCCTTTGATTGTAACGCTCTATTGTCTTGTTAATGCTGAAGCATCTCCAACCAGACAACAAAATTGAAACAATTAGATAATTTTTTCTAGAGTTAATTTCCCCTACGGCCATTGAAAGGTATTAGCAGTCAGTCCCAAAATGGCCATCAATTTCGAATTTTGTGCCAAAAAGGTGATTTCATATAGAATTAGTTAGTATAGTAGCCACTCTTATTGTTTACGCTGCCAAAATAATCATCAGTCTCGAATTTCATGACATAGGTGTTGCTTGTAATCACAGAAACTGAGAATGATTATATGCAAATAGCTTTCGTTAGTTTCTATGATTTATGTATAAGTAACTCATTTCTTAATTCTTGAGAAAATCAATATGAAAAATGCTAGAAAAACTACTTTTAGATTGTTGTGATATTTGATTGAACAAATTCAACAACAAATTAATTCCAAAAAAGAGTAATTTTATCATTTATACAAAACTCACAAAACTGAAAAATTTGAAATTCAAATCTTATATAATTTTAGAAAAATCAAAACTTGAAATTTAGAGAAAAGAACAAATCTCAGAACAATTCGAGAGAATCAAAAATTAAACTCCAAAACTCAAAGATGAGAACATAAATAATCAACAATCACTGCGAAAACCACAGGCATCAATCATGTCACAAATTTTGAAACTGATAGTTATTTTGGGACAAAAAACAACAAGTGGCTACTGTAGTAACTAATTTTATATGACATCATCTTTTTGTCACGAATTCTAAAATTAATGACCATTTTAGTACTGCTAATACCTTTCGGTGGCCGTAGGAGTAATTAACCTTTTTTTCCATTAAAATGAAAACAATTAGAACTTTAACCATACTTATGGATGTGTTTGTTTCAGATATATGTAGTTAAAGGAACAACAATATATCTAACAAAAAATCACATTGACGAAACACTTACATGGAATATATATAACAACCTTTACAAATTTGTAAATTTGATCCTAATTATATTTTTTTCTTACCATTTATTGAGTAATCAGTAGCTCTAGAATGGACTTATCCTATATGCTTTAAAAACAAGAAGGAACATGCACTTAATTAGAGCTATCAATGTATTAATAGGAAGGGTAATGGCATAAACATAGGGACGAGTGATGGGGTAGAATTAACGAATTTACATATTGCAACCTAAAAAGAAATGGTCAGTAAACTCTTGAACTTACTATTTATTGGGAACAATATGCAAATTTGCTCAAACATTAGGGGATATATTCTATTACGTACAGATGCCAATGAATGAGAAGTTCAGCTGACCAATTTTTTGTTTAGGTGATAATATGCAAATTCGCTCAAACATTAGGAGGCATTTGCACCAATAAGTCTAAAAAATATATAAATATTTTGAAAAATTTGTGTACTTTTCCCCACTCAAAATATAAATCTTTATTACTTATCCCTAACTTGGCCATTGCAAAGAAGAGAAAACGTAAAGACCTAGATAATATCATACTCTTCTCAATTTTTCAATCCTTCCAAATATCTAACTCTATTAGACAATCATAATACACACTTTGGCTAGATGCATATATAATACATACACTATGAGAGTTGTTGGATTTTAAATCTCACTTACATTTTCCCACTATTTGGGAAGACTACCGACAAAAAAGGAAAGACAATATAAATAATAATCACATTATGGTCTCGCCTAACCAAAAAAAGAAAGAAATACAATTTAAACTAGCTAGCTTGAGATGACGAAATTGACTACCTAATTCTAGTTTCATACGCATCTATTAATTGTAAGACTAGAAATTCTTGGTTGTGATGACGTCCAATACACAACTATTCCAGCTAGCTATTTTTGGCGCCCCTTTAATTTTAGTTGTTTTTGCTATCAATGCACATGTATAACATTATAACATACATCTACAATGTCAACATGCATGGTTACTTATGAAATAAGATCTCATACGTACGTACTTTCCTCATTTCATATTTATATATCAAAATGATGAAATAATTAACTTCACTTTTGTAATAATCAGTCAACACACAAGTTAGTAATCTCTGACTGGTAATGAACAAAATCTTTTATGAAAGGTAAGAATCTCTTGTGAAATTAAAAGTGCTTTTAAGTAGTATTAGTACCTTGTAGAAGGTTCATATATATAGAAGACAAATTTTTTTATTATTATTTTAAAGCTCATATATAGGCGAATCTTACAAGAAAAAAGTCTCTATATATATACTTAAACTATTTGACTGGTTGGATTATTGGAATTAAGGCAAAAGATTGCAATTATGTAAGAGATAATCACATATGTGTGTGTGTGTGTCTATATATATATATATACACACTTTTAAAGGTAGAAACTTTATTAAGTTCATTTTTAAATAATCTTTCTTTTAAAATATATGGTAGGATAGAAAGGTCTATATATAATGCATAGTTCTCCAAACCTCTTTTGAAAATGAACAAGACCACTACAAGAGAGGCTGATGAGGTTCCCAAGCTAGCTTTGTTATAGCTAGACGCTATGAAACATAAGTAAGTTCATTGTGATGGAATCAAATTAAGTGTTTTTTCTCACATTCTTTGTTCCAAACAATATTACACAAACTCTAAAAACAATCACACATATATTATATAGTTGCAGAAGATTCTAATAAAGATCAATCTTTATATCTTAATATACTTAATAAAATATTAGTACTCTTAAATTAAACATGCATAAGTATAAACCTAAAGGTGGGAAATCATAGAAGTTCAATATCCTATGATGTTAAAAGACTCCAAGAGCAAGTATCTTAAAGTCCTAGTTTCAAAATTGAAGAATAAAGTAAGACTAGATGAGATTATTATTTTATTTTTTTTGAAAGTTAAGCAATAATCTCATTTTAATCTAACTATATCTTGCAATATGAACTAGAGTATTATAGATTGAAACTAAATAATATAGAAATATGTGTACATTTCCTTTTGCAGCAAAAAAACTATTTTTCTAGAGAGAGAGTGCTACTTTTTAGGAGAAAATTGTTCTTAGCTACTTATAATTTTCAATAATAAAATATATAATCACATTCTCTTACATTTAAACAAACTATCACTCATAAAAGCATGACTATATGGGTGATAGCATAGATTTAGTACTGAAATATATAATCAACAAAAAACTCTATAACTAATTAATGATTGTTTTTGTTTGGAAAGATGATAATTAAAAGCCTTTATATATCTAACCCAAAAAAAGCTTTTTATAGTGATGAAAGATGGTTTGTTTAAGCTAGAAAGATATAGCTAGCAAACTTAGGTACATTTTTAGATCCTAAAAATGTTTTTGATTTAATATATATATTGACTCTCTTCACTTACTTTGATTCAAACACATTGTCTTCAAGATTAGAGGAAAACAAGGTGAATTTGAGTGATATAAATATATAACTATATATATATAGGTACATAGACACTCATAAATAAAGCTTAAACAACTAATTGAAGAGCAATCCCTAACAAATTGGAATCTTGTTTATGGAAGAGAATCTGCAGCTAGCTAGCATCAAGACTTAGGCTTATAAGAAGCTATATATAATAAAGAACATATGTAGTTAAATGTTGATTAACTTTATTATATTTAACTATAGAGATTTTCTTTAAACGAAGAGCAAAAAAAATCAGACACACACATACACATATAACACATCTTACACAAGAACAAGGTCTTGAACTTGTATAATATCATCAAATATAAAGTTATAGGGACGAGAGAACACCCCCTTGGAAGAATAGTGACCATGTCTTTTCATAAAAATATATAAATAATGGTCCTAATAGAGAGGTCAGAAAGAAGAAAGAAATAGCTAATAATAATGTTCAACAGATATTCATCATATAAGTTAACACATAGTACTCTATTTATCAGACTCTTTCTCTGAGGCCCCGCTTTACCCCTAAATCAGTCAACAATAAGATTCTAATGTGAAATTGTGTCAGTATTAACAGTACTTTTAACTCATTTTAATTAGCTAAATTAGATTTAAAGAATGTGGGTTGGAATTGGGAAACACACAACTTCAAAAACAAACCTTGTTTAGCTTTGGGTTTAGGTAATAAGCCAATAGCTAAACAGAAAGTTTCATCAAAAAATGTTTCCTCTTCACTAAACCTAACCAAACAAGATAAATATGTAACTCTCTCTCTCTCTCTTTCTCTCTATCTCAAATACCCCATTAAAACCCAGTTATAAGAGAAAAAAAGAGAGAAAAAGGAGAAAAAATGTCATCGTTAAAGCATGGAGGTGATAGTACTTGCCTATTTATAGCTAGCTATGGATTTCGTACGAAAACAAGGACAAAGCCTTTACCACTAAAATTAAATCATCACATTATAGGTTCAGGTTCACCAAATATCCATAGATGAAATCTAAATGGTTCTAAATTTGGTAGAAATTGTTCCCAAAAAAACGTACCTAGAACTTGCAAACTCATAAAGCTTCCCTCTCGTAGAGAAAATAATAAGTGCAACTTCAGCATCACAGAGAACAGATAGCTCAAAAGCTTTCTTCAAGAGTCCATTTCTTCTCTTAGAGAAGGTCACTTGCCTACTCGCAGCATTTTCTATACGCTTCATCTGAGTTTTCCCTCTAACCATTCTTGGAAAAGGACTGAATTTCAGAAGAAATATAACAAGAGAAGAAAAACCCAGAAAGCAAAACGATTGATTCCAAGAGAATTTGATGGGAAACTGACAGATAAGTTGATCCAATCAGAGAACTAGAGAGACCCAGAAAGAGTTTCCAAAAATAGAAAAAGGGATATAAGTATAAATCTAACCAAAAGAAGAAATTTTTCTGGTGTTGATGAGTTTGAAGATCTGTTACAGAAAGGGAAGGAAAGAAGAAGAAGAAAGAAAAATCTGAGAAAATTGATTGAGGCTATAACACTATTTTGGTTTTTTTCTCTTTTTTGGCTTAGCTACTAACCCTAGATATATAAATAGCAAATTAAAAATAAAAATAAAAAAGGTTAAGAAAGTCAAGAACCTAATTTCTTTCTCTTTTTGGTAAATACTTGGGAAAAATAAGACACCTCCCATAAAAAGAAAAACAGACGAATCAATGCTTAAACATGTGAACCCATTATCACTTCATCCGAAGCATATGAATTTATGTAAAAACTTTATTTGGATGCACAAAAACTCGATGCTATTGCGCCACGTGATGACACGTGGTCGGAGAGACCTGACAACCACTTTGCCCGGTGACCGTTCGGCCGGGCAGGCATGTGCGTGAAGGGAAAGACACCGAACATTTCTGTCGGTTGCCAGTTATTTCGGGACAGTTTTTAACATAAAGTTGTAGGTAAATTTGGAGCACTCTTTGGTTAGTTTAAACAAACCTGAACTGATTTTGGGTTTGTCCGTACGAAGGGTTGGATCTTCGTACAATTAGTGTCAGTGCTGGCCCAATCACGTTCCGTCACGTTTCAATTCCATCTCATTCTATTGGCTCCTCCCACGTGGCTCCCCGGTTTCAAATTTTACCTTTTTTTTTTTTTTTTTTAGTCTCGATTATTCTTGACTTTGTAGATGGTTAAAGTTCTAACATCTACTCTATTATCAAAGAAATTAAAGGGATAATTACATATCGGTTCCCTCGATTTACTCATAAATATAAGGAATAATTACATTTTAATACCTTCTAGTTTGACGAAGTTTCAAAAATTACCCCGAGTTTCGAAAAATACCAAAATAGAATCTCTTGTTTGTCATAATGACACTCGTATACCCTCCGCCCTATTTTTTTAAAATGAATTGTCTAAAATGACCTTTGAATTAAATTAAAACTAATTTATAAAATAAATAAATAATGTATTTTAAATCCTAAAACACTAATAAAAAAAAATAAAAGAAACATAAAAATAAACCCACTTCGCATCCCAACCCTTCTTCATCTTCTCCATCTTTTCAGATATCAATTGACGTTGTCGTCTAAGCCCCACCACCGCATCACCCATCATCATTGGCCAAACCCAATATTTCCCCAACCTCAAGCTTGTCTCCCCCTCCCGCTGAAAATCCCCAAGCTCCGTCAACACAGAACCTTCTCGTCCAGATCCCAACGACCCATTCCATATCGCCCCAAACCCCGCTCCTTCCTCTAGGACTCCAAAATTACCCAAAATGTTCATTGCGATGTGACGACGAACAACCCATTGCGAGAAGTTTCTTCAGATGCTAAGCCAGAGTGACGCCTTAGAGAGATAAGAATGTTTAGCAACAGGGAATCTTCGTTGGGTCGATTGGGGAAGAGGGTTTCACCTTTAGGTGTGGGTATTCAACTTGCGGCCATTAATTCTTCCATTCGATTTGGTTACCATGAGAATTAGTTTTTGGTTTTTGATATGTGATTTCTTTATTGAACTGTCTGGATGTTGATTTTTCTTTTTGATATATGGTTTTTGTTTTACAATTTGAGATTTGCTTTGATATTCTTTTAGTCGTTTGGGTTTTGAGTTTTACAATTAGATTTGGTGGCTTGGGTTCGATTTGAGTTTTGATTAGGGAAAATGTAAATATTTTATGATTTTATGGAATTTGCAGGTTGAAGTTTGATTTGAATTTTGATATGGAAAAAAAAAGGTTAAACTTTTTCTAGTTTTTTCTTGAATTTACAAGTCAAAGAAATAGTTTAAGGTCGGAGGTTTAATGAGAAACAGGGGAGATAAGTTTTGGGTCGGAGCTTTTCTGTTGTGGCCTTGTGGGTTTGAGGTTTCTGCAGATGGATAATAGAGTGGTCGCCGATGAAGTTTGGGCCTGCACTGGAGATGGTGGGGAGGGTGAAGGAAATGGGGGTAAGGAGAAAATGTGGAATCTGAGTTAGGGGTTTAACATTTTATTTTATGATTATTTTAATTAATTTGTTTTGATTTTTTATTAATAATTTAAATATTTTTATTTTTTATTAAAGTCAAAGGGTAATTTTGATATTTTAAAAAAAATGAGTGAGTTCAGGGTACTAACATGTAATTACTGTAAATTAGAAATCCTATTTTGATATTTTTTAAAACTTGAGGTAATTTTTAAAATTTCGTCAAATTAGAAGGTACTAAAATATAATTATCCATTTTAACAAAAATATTATTTCTTTATATAATGTATTATTTCTTTATGTAATGTCATATTTAGAATATTTTAAACCATATAAATAATTCTATTTAAAATACTTTTGAACTAAATAAAAATTGTGTTTAAAATATTAAATTCGTATATAACATAATTAATAATGTGACTTTTAATTTGTTCATTTGTTGCATTGAGGAAGAAAAAGACAGAATATCTAGATTTCATTTTTATATTTTATTTCTTGAATAAAAGGGCCGGCCTGACATAAGTTAAACTTATGTGTAACAATATTTCAACATAATTATTATTTTCTTTAATTTGTTTGACAAATATTATTGTTTCTTTGTTGATTAATAAATATTAAAACAAGTTTCAGTAAAAATAAATAAATAAATATTAAAATAAGCTGAGATAGGATAATATTAAAGTCATTTTACTCATCAAATTTGTTGTTGTTATTTTATTTTATTTTAAATTTATTATACTTGAGTTTAAATTTGAAATAACAATAATAAATATTTTTTTATTTTGACTCATCAAATTTTACTTTTTATTAATGTGACATTGGAGATGGTCATAATCAGTTAAAACTAAAAGGTAAAAGGTCAATAATGGCCATTATTTCTCGATAATAGGAGAATTTATCGCGGCGTGTTTCTTCTTTGTTAAGAATATTATGGAATTCAATGCCATTAAGGAAGTGTTTATATTGACGTGGGGACTAAACTCACACTATTGTGATCAAATACAACGATTTTGCCCATAAACGTACATGACCAAGTAAAAGGATATAATATAAGTCAATAAATGACTGGTCCTTAGAGGAAATTAGACTAAATAATATCTTCCACAAAAAGTAATAAATTGAATGATAAAATTCACATAAGAAATCTACTTAATTTGTCATTTTTGATCATACAGTTTATCAAAAATAACAAAATCTACCTTCCAAACGTTTACTATATAAGTAAATTCCACAAATCCATGGCCTTTTCACCTTTTTATTTATTTATTTAACTCCTTTAAAATTTGTATGATTTGTAAAATGGATATCAAAGTTTAAATAATAGTAGTGATATATATATTTTTTAATGTATTTGATAAAAAATTAACTTTGATAATTTACTAATTTTTTTGTTTTTGTTTTACAAAATGATATACATACAATATAGTAATAACAATACATGTGTATAAACACAAATATATATAGATATAGATATATACACATGTATTTTAAATTAAAAAAATTGTAACATTATGAAATTTAATGTTAGAAAATTTTAAATAAAAAGCAATGTGCAACATCATAGAAACAATAAAGACCATTTGAGCGGATAAAACTAAAACTAATAAAAAATTCCGGTAAAAAAAAATCTAGCAATGCTGTAACGGCACAAATTCAACAAAAAGGAACCAAACCATATAAAGTAACTACTAATGGGCCAGTTTGGTAATACTTTTGAAGGCCTGCTTCTGTTTTTTTTATAAGCAGAATCAGAAAAAGGTGTTTGCTAAACATAAATAAAAGCAATTCTTCTGGAAGTTTGCTCCTTTTCACAGCAAAAAAGAGAAGCAGATATGAGGTTACTTTTGAAAGTTGCTTCCTGCTTTTGCTTTGAAATTTCAATTTTTTTTTGTCACTAATTTTTTTATTTCATATTTCTTTTTTTACCCTTTATATTTTTTTTTCTTTTTATTTCATTTACATTATATTTTTCTCTGAACACTCTTAATTTTTTTTAAACATTCTCTTATTTTTCTCTCACTAGACTTTCTCTCTCAT
>WUAT03139013.1:0-12366 GCA_010015005.3 Ulmus americana | reverse complement strand
AATAATAGAAAAAACTCTAAGTTTCAAAAAATTCCCACGGGTATCCTCATGTTAACCATAATTACGAAAAAAAGCATCTGCCCTGTGAAAAGTCATTTTTACCCCGTATATAAAATAAAATAACCTAAAAATAATAAAAATATTAATTAACAATTAAAAAAAGAATTTTTTCTTTTTTTTTTATTTTCCTTCCATTCTTTTTATTTTCTTTCTTTCCTTTCGTTTTTGTCATCTCTTCAAAAATAACAACCACCACCTCCGATTGCTAGCATTCATTTTCTCTCCAAAATAACTAATAATATAGCTCAAAAAACCAAGAAAATCCAAAACAACTACTAACATAACTTTGAAGAAACTCAAATCCAAACAACATGATTATAGATCTAAAACCCAGAAAATTCAACAAAATAATAAACGTAATTAAGAACCCAATTCAATAATAACAACTACCAATTAAACTACAAAAATCAAACCTAACAAAACCCAAAACCCAAATCCCATTTTCTCCAATTTTTCCCCAAATTCCATAGAAAAATTGCAAGTGAAAATCACTGATCTAAATTATTAATCCAAAATCAAAACCCACATACTCAAATCTAAATCTAAATAAAACTTAAGAAATCCTTGAAAATGATACAATCGCCGATTTGTGGAAGGGTACGGCTGAGTTGCGAGGGGTCATAGGCAGGTCTCTGGCGGTTCGCAAGTTGGTCGCGGTAGTTTACAGGTGGCTCGCGGCTGGGTTGCAGGCATCTGGGTCATTGCTGCATTGCGGTGAGGTCGTGGCGAGATCGAAGTTAGGTCACGGTGGTGGAAGAGCGCAAGGATTGGGGGTGGGGGAGGGAGGAGATGGGGAGGTGGGGGGAGAAGGAAGAAGAAGGTGACAGATGGTGAAGTGAAGAAGAAAGAAGAAAAGAAAAAAGAAAAAGAAAAAAAAGTGGAAAAAAAAATATTTTTTTTTATAAATTGGTTTTTATTAATTTCTAAGGGTTTTTTCGGAATTTTTATAAAAATGTGGTAATTGAGGACTTTTTTTTGTATTTATGGTTAACATGAGGGTACCCGGAAGAATTTTTTAAAATTTAGGTTCTTTTCTATAATTATGGTTAACATGGTACCGAAGTGTAATTATCCCAACTATAAATGCACTAGCAGTAACTAGTAAGTAACCTAACAACAAACAACCCCTGTTATTTTCTCTTTTCAACCATTTTCCTTTATAGCAAACAGCTTCTATCATACCAAACACTGTTAGTTAGGACTTAGGATATAATAGGATTTGAATTGTTTGATTGATTTACAGTTGACATTTGCAGGGGAATACCCAGCCATCAACTATATTTTGGTAATGCCTTGTCAAATTAAACCAGACAAAAAAAGAGAGGCATAAATTGAGATAACTTTAGGTGGGAAAAGAAAGAAATGAGACACTTATTATTCAGATTTCAGAAAAAGTGTTTTTACATGACAAATTAGGACATAGAAACACTTATAAGAAATTTGAAGATTTTGGTTACAAGGGATCCCATGTCCTAGAAATATTTCAATAAACCAGAATATTGCCCCTTATTTAGGTACATAGCCAAACATGTGTTTTTCCTCATTTGCAATACTTTTTAAACCAAACTCCTATGTTAAGAAAGCTCTCAAAGTCTGATTGTGGCCTGCATATATATAATAATATTCATTATAACCATGACAAGGGGGAAAATATAGAAATAAGAAAGAAAAAAAAAGCTCAAGTTTACCTATCAATTCCATGAACATCATTTGGAAACACAATGAGTTTGACATCGACTCCTTTCTCCCTTAGTGCCCGGAAATACTGCAAATAAAAAACATCAAAATCACTACCGTAATAAGACCGCGCTAATCCTGTTAAAAACTAAAGTATCCCTCTCCAAATCCACTGCCACAACCATTATGGCATTGAAGAACACAATCAAGTTTCTGTGTGCATGTTTTATTTACTTAAATTTTACCATCTGCAGATAGGCGGCTGAGAAGAGCAATTATCCATCAATTTTTAGAGAAATTGAAAGCTGCGATATTCAAGTATTGTATCTGAAAACTTGTTCTTTGAATGCTGGTATTTGAATTTGTTTTCAAAAAGTAGAATTTGAGTTTTAAAAGATAATTTCTTACTTGCAATCCGTTTGAAACTGGAACACGAAGATCCTTGGCACCCAAAAGAAAAAGGGTGGGTGTCTTCACCTGCATTGATGATGAAACAAAACATATGGATAAGTATCAAATAACAAACTCCCACTTTAGAGTTCAACTATATAGTGTTAAGAGAGCTAGCCAAACATAGAATGGAAGTACCTTTGAGAGATGCGAAACAGGAGACTTGCTGTGTAAGACAGACAGTTGCTCAGCTGAAGGTGCTTCAGTGAAGCTGTTTTTCCCCTCGCTTCCGTAGGTCTCTACAAAGGCCCACTCAGGGATATCTGTTGTACCAACCATCAAGGCAAGGTTACAAACAGGATTCCTCGCCGCAGCCGCAGCAAACTTATCTGGTGCCTACAGAAACAGAAGAGATTCCTTTAGATGAAATTTGTTTCCACTTAAATAGACACGCCTGTATAGCATCGACAATTGGTATATATGCAATCTCCTAGAAAAGTGAAGGAAAACTGAAGCAAATATAGGTATGGCTACTGTGGAGAAAAAAAAGCATCCATTAAATAACTGACAAAAGGCATCCGAAATAAGATTTTTGCTTAATTTTTTTTTTTTTTTTAAAATGCAAGAGATGCAGGAAATACTAAACTAATCTAAAATAGGTAACACCTTACATCAAGAGCATAATTTGCATAGCTACAATACCTGGCCAATCAAGTGCGTTGTAAGAAACCCACCATGAGAACCACCAAGCACCGCAATTTTAGAGGGATCAGCATGTCCAATATCAATGGTATGATCTATAGCTGTGAGGACATCACTGACATCCTATTCAGAATTATTTAAGAGATTAGAGGCTTACAGAGATAATATGGGCACGTGATCAAAGTTTAGAGAAGGAGGAAAATTGATATAAATCAAATCAAGAGTTCAATGTAACTATACTAGATTGATAAAGAAGCACCTGGGACCCAATTTTTCCAGGTAGAGATTGCAATGCTTCCTCACCAAACCCCAAGGAGCCTCTGAGAAAATCACCATGTTAAAAGAGCATGAAGCATAAGATAAATATTGCTGATTTAATCAAGAATGCGAAGAGGGTAAAAAAGCTCTTTTCGGGAATGTAAGGATAAAAAATCCGAAAGACATCATTTGTGAGAAAATCAGCATATTAAATTGGGAAGAAAATATTGCTAAGAATATATTTAAGAATTCTCAGAAAAAGAAATATTTAAGAAAACTAATGTATCCTAATTCATAATAAAGTGTTGGATATGCAGCTTTCAAATTTGACGACTTTAATAATAATGAGAAGTTCTAAGAGGATCAAAGGCAATAATTAAATCTAAATCCTTGTCTGTCGAGCAACATTATGTCATCAATGGAGGAACATATATTTAAATAAAAAAAATTTCCTTGTGGGGTTAGGGTGTCTACATAAGCCAGCATTAGCGTTCCTTAGTGGATGGCATACAAAGAGATTCAGTTGAGCATTCAAAGATAAATTCAGATCTGTGAGCATAACAATAG
Organism: Ulmus americana; assembly: GCA_010015005.3. Classification (NCBI taxonomy): domain Eukaryota; kingdom Viridiplantae; phylum Streptophyta; class Magnoliopsida; order Rosales; family Ulmaceae; genus Ulmus; species Ulmus americana. The sequence continues at coordinate 8,712 of WUAT03139013.1, read as the reverse complement.
CAGTGAATGAAAATAAAGGATGATAGTAGAAGCAGAAGCAGCACTTAGCGTACCGGTAACTAACACCAATGATAACAAAAACAACATATATATATCTTACCTATAATTAACAATTAACAAATTGTATCCTATTGAAGAGAGAAAAGCCAACGACTTCGAAAAGCTTGACACAGATGCAGCATGCGGTCCCCCGTGAAGCATTACAATAAGTGGATCACATGCATCATTCTTCTTAGCCTTGGAGGACACAAATATAGCTTCGAAAGGTCTCTTAGCACCTGATGTTTAAAACAATAAGCATGAAATGAAACAACTTCTTTATCAACAAAAAGAACATTTCCAATTAATATTCACAAACTTCTTTGTCAAAAGCACTCAAACCAACAGATGTCACGCGAGAAAACCCAGAAAGGAAAATAATTGTGGCAGAGCCCAAACATTAAAGCATAATTCAAAACACCCTTATCTCTTAAGAATTATCAATTATATTTGAAAGAATACCTCTAGTTCTGCCTTGCATGGACATGTTAATAACTTAAACCAAAATCACAGATAGAGACAATCAAAAGCTCGGGAAAACTGTTAGCTCTATTTCTGCTAAAAGCATTTGCGGATCAATAGAAACCAAAGAAGAATATAATACCTTCTGTCAAGCTATCAGAAACATCCTTAACTGGAATCTTCATTATACTGAACTGGCGAGTTGAGAGCAAAGATCTAACCTGAATTAAGTAAATCAGTCAATAGTTTGATTGTTAGCATTTAGGCTAACCGCAACACGTAGAATAATTCAAAAACTACCAAAAAAATCAAATAAATGGACCTTCTCAGAGCATTGAACTATGGGGCCTGATACATTTGACCAACGCCATGTAGCATGTTTAGTTTCTTTATCAACAAGATGCCCATACTTGATTTGAGGAACGTCCACTGGACTGCTAGAGACTTCAAAATTGAAACAAATAACACATCCATTTACTTCTCTAATCTAATAGATTAAGTATTGGCAAAAGAAAAGCAGAAATTGTAGTTACCAGCAACAACATTGTCCCCATCTAGCGTAAGAACATTCCATGAAAAATCTGAATCTGCAGGGCTGATACGCGATACTTCTGCACTGTAATTTAATTGAAATACTTAGTAGCAAATAGAAGGGACAAGAAGGGGTTGCATAAACAATTGTACAGTTACCTCAGGACATTTACAGAAAGTATCACTTGACGGCTGCCCCAGATAGAAGATACAATTATAGTGAAGCCATCAGAAAGCCATGGATTACTCAAGAAACTTCCACAGTAAAGCCCAGGGAAGTGACCATCTTCAGCAGACAAGACAACAGGAATCTTCAAAAAGAGAATAGTACAAGAACAAGCTCAGTTAAAAAGAAAACAAGAAGGAGCAAATAGAGAAGATAACTCATATGACAAGCTCTAAGTCCTCTAAGTTAGGTCATTTCAGCCAAAGAAATGCAACTGGTGGTAATGGCATGGTATTGATTGAAGTACTATGCACAAACACTTCAATCAAACAACATCCCATGCCCAACTATTTTACCACATGAATAAAATATTTGAATAATTAAGCACAAAATAAAATCCCAACAAGGTACACAATGCTATTTTGATTCAATATGTAGAAGGTGGCACAGAAGACAGAACATAGTAAAACAAAATCAAGCCACCAGAATGAACAGTGAGAAGCAGAAAAAGTAACTATGATGTCTAATTTAATAATGTTCTTGTTCTGTATACTATTATCTCAACTTTGTTTTAGAGATTCAAATAAAAACTTTGTTCAAATTCTATCCAGATTATCCGTCCAAATCTTAAAATTTTTCAAAATTAAATAAAAAAATATTTTGAAGGGATTTCTAGATACCTTGAAATAATGGATTTAGCGAGACACCAATACTTAGGGTAATCATTAGTTGAAGTAGTTTAATTTACATTTGAATTGTTTTATCTTGATTTATAAGGTTTAATATATTTGTGTTCGTATTTCAATGTCAAATTTCTATTAACATTCTTACATGTTTTTTTTTTATGTAATTTTCTATATTTTAGATATTTTGAACCATTTTATTTTTGTTTGTAAGATTTAATACATTTGTGTTCGTATTTCAATTTTATATTTCTATCAACATTCCTACATGATTTTTTTTATTTTTTATTTTTTACGTAATTTACTATATTTTATCTATTTTGAAACATTTTATTTTATTTGTAAGATTTAATACATTTGTGTTCGTATTTCAATTTTATATTACTATCAACATTCCTACATGATTTTTTTTTAAAGAGGATTTTGGTGATCATGAATAGAATAATTTTTTAAACATGATTCTAAAATTTTTGATAAAAGTGAGATCCACAAGATTAAAAAATAATTTATATAAAAGGTGGTGTGGATATTAATAATATAATATAAAAAGTGATAGAGATAAGTGTGTGAAATGATTGAATATGTTGGATGATGTAAAAAGTGATGAGATATTAATAATATAATGTAAAATGCGGTGGGAATTAATGTGTGAAATGATTGAATATATTAGATGATGTAAAAGGTGGTGGAGATATTGATAAGAATAAGATAGGATAATTGTTAGAATAGGGAAAATAACGAATTTTTTGAGAATAGGATAGGATGTGATAGGGTGTAGAATAGCAAAATCACCAAAATAAAATCTCTATTCAAATCACTAAAAAAAATCTCTGTTCAAATCGCAAAAATTCTATCTATTTCTATAGAGAACAAGACCAATATACTAGAAGCAAAAATGAATCAAGCTTCTGACTTGCATGCACAAGCAAGAAAATAATTATCAAACAGTCTTAACGCCAGAGAAGTCAGTGAGACAGGATAAGGAACAAAAAGCTTACCACATCAACAATTTTCAAAGATGATGAGAGGTGTCCATCTGCTGGCCATTCAATTCTGTGAAGTGAATCTGTAGCACTATGTGCCCCAGAATCCACGGAACTTCTTGCAGATAAAAATACGAGGAACTTTCCATCTGGACTGGAAAAGACTGACAATATTAGCTACATGCTGCTTGTGAACACAGTTTGTAACTTACAAAAATAACCTTACAGGTATACATGAGGATCGAAAAGAAAGCCAGAACAAGCTAAAATACTCTTTTTGACTTGGAAGGAAACATGCAGGGAGAGCATAAAAGAGAATTGGACAGACAATATGGCAAGAAAGAAAGAGTTTTAAGTTTTGGTAAGACCATGTAGCAAGAAAGAGAGTTTTATACTTTCATTGGACTAAGAGAGCACATCCATAGGACATCAGATTAAATCAGGAAATGGAAGGTGCAACCCTGTGAACAAAAGATAAACAAGGTATGTGAGATAGGTATCTACCTGAACCGTGGAAAAAAAGCACTACTGATGCTTTGAGTAAGATTAACCAGAGGGGTTTCTTCAGTTGAACCATATCTGGAACATCACAAATTTTATATCATATATTTTGACATGGATAAAAGTGTAACTTGTAAAACGTTGACATTAGGAAAGAAACTTGCCTATGATCATGTTTATTGGCCTCTGATTCATGTAATGGCACCCTAACTGCGTATAACGCACATGGTCTATTATTGCAGTATTTTATTCCAAGCTTTCTTGTATCTGATGACCACCCAACAAAAACCAAATACTGATATGAACCTTTGATTGACGGAGCCCATACAACTTGGCCAACACTCAGAGACTTCTGAATCCCTTCAACAGCTTGCACCTCTCCACTATACAACATACAAAAAGTTTAAAATAAGGTTGTCATCAAAAGAATAACATTTCTTTTGTAATCGTGTTTCTCATAAAATCTTAACAAACAGTAACAAACCTGATAATGTTGATCAAAAAAAGAGCAGGTTGCCTTTTTCCAGCATATGTCTCCCCCCAGTCCTCCTCAAAGTCCCCCTGTCCCTTCCAGCTACCAGAGTCCTTGTCAGTTGAACCACCTTTCTTATAGCCCAGACCATCAAATGTGGGTTTGGTTGGAGATGGTTCTTCCGCAACATACGCAATAATAGTTTCATCACCATTCCAAGAAATTCCTTCAAACCTATTTTAAAGAGCTTTAATTAAATAGAAGATAACTACTAAAAGTTACCAACAAAGGCATACAGAAAGAACGATAGCAAAAGCTTAACACTCTAATACAAGGTAATGCAATAGTAGATAGATTTAATTACCACCCATCAGTGTACACTGAGCCATGAATAGACTGGGGGATCTGGTATTCCTTTTCCAATTGAGACTGACCCCAAATTTCAATTTGGCAGGGAGATTCATTTTCAGGATTCCGAACTACAAGAAGCTTGGCACCTGATGGCGATGGAACAATTATAGACACTCCTATCATCTCAACAGGAAAGGGAGCCCATTGGAAGTTCGCAGAAGTAGAACTTTCTTTTGAAATTTGAGAGGAAAGAATAAATTTTCTCCTCTTATTTGCTAACAGATTTGGTTGACTAATTAAAAACATTGCCTGAGAGTTTATTCCTGCAACAAAAGTTATTAACAATTACTACATCAACAATAAAACATTGGATTTAGAAAGGAAAAAACACCAACCAATTCGACATGTACATGTATTACAAAAATAGACATTCATACCATTTCCTCCTGACTTGAAAGTCCAGGCCTTATCAATGCTGGAAATACTAGTGAATTCTTGAAGTAGCTTAGACTGAGAAGAGTATTCTTCCTCAGTTGTTGCATCTAACCCCAGTGGCAGATCCTTTACTGGATTAGTTTTGGACCCTTCCATCGCTAATAATTTTGATGATCTTTTACTGCACATTAACATCAAAGAATAATAAATGCAGAAAAATTGTCATTTTAGATAACCAGAGCCTTACAAACATATTATTCTATAGGCCCGGGATCATCCAATCCGATATCCAGACCACAAAATAGAGGAATTTGGGGGTCACACAAACAAAAACAGAAAAAATTGGGTTTCAAAAGAAGAGTATGATCGAAGAACTGAAAACCCATTTCCGTCCAACGAAGAATCTAGGGAACTCACAAGTAATTTTAACAATTTATGCATTAGTTCAAGCACTCAAAGTCAGCTTCCAACTCTGGATTCCGATATAAAATCGAAGAAAGAAAAGGTTAAGATGGAAAATCACAGAAAATTTAGGAGAAAAAAAAAAGGATTAAATCGTCGATTACCCATCAAGTGATTCATCGAAAGAAATAAGTTCATCAAATTTTCGATTCACAATTCAAATGAAGAACACATACCCAATAAAAAGAGAGAGAGGGAAGACTTACGTAGAGAGAGATTGGATTTTGAGCGAGGAAGTGTGAGTAGTAGTGAGAGGGTTGGAGAGAAGAAAAGGAGTGATTTTTGGGCGACGAACGTTGACGCGCCAAGCGAAGGTGGCGTTGGTTAAAGATCGCACACCCATTCAGAGTATAGATTCCCACGCAACACATTTTAATTATGATAAAGGCTGGCTTGGTGAGATCCACACAAAATGAAGGCCTTGCTGGGTTGTTTCATCCTTGCGTAAGTGCCTTTTTTTTTTTTTTGGAAACAAGTTTTCTTATTAAATGTGCCTATTTGATTAAGAAAATTATTGCCCAAGGATACGTAGTTTCCTCACTTTTTCTTATATTAATTAAAATTAAATACGGTCAAATTTCTCATTAAATGCACCGAGCACATTTCAAGGAGAATTAATATCATTTATCATGCTAACCTTGCACCTTTAATTATCCCAAGCAATTAGTCAAGACATTCTCATTATGTGTGAGCGTTTCTCGTACCTGTCTCAAGGCTCTCCAGGAAATTGTTCGACATTAAAGCACGTTCAATGCCCATTAGCACACTCACCCCCCCTATTCTCACAAAGGTAACATGAAAACTAAGAATTCACTAGTTATATGTTATTTTTTACTTGCCTAGAGAGATTTATAAACATTCGATTCCAAGTACTGACTTGGGCATCAGAGAGTTATTGGAGGAATAGCCTCCGACAGCTTACCTGTTTTCTTTTTTGTAGGACTCCATTACGTTCGCCACCCACCTCGGAGGCACTCTTTGAGCCGAGCAGGAAAACACATTAACATTTTGGCGCTAGAAGGAGATTCTTGTGTTGAAAACTCACGTTGCTCGTCTCTATTGTGACTGCATTGACCCAAAATCTTGTTTGCTTTTTCGATCACCACACAAATGGCTAGTAGAAATGCGAACTATGAGAATCACGACCCACAAGAGGAGTCTAATGCTATAGATCTATCTTAACAGAGACGTCGAGTCCGACCTCTTGGTCTCCAGAATAATCTTGAGGCACAACTACAACAACTCGTTGCTGCTCTTGCTTAAATGCAAGAAAAGTTGATCAGCTACAAGCAGAGCAAGTGAATCCTTGCAGTAATCGGCCACCGGTCCAAGATCAACCAAACCCCAAGCAAAATAACCAATAACGCGTTGATGAGTCTCAAAACCCAGGACCATCTCGTAGCCAATCTAGCGCGTTCTGAAGGCTTGGGGGGAGAGTTGATCGCAGATCACAAGTCGATGGCCGAGAGGAGTAATCCATTAATCAGACTCATCCAAGAATAGTAGCGGAGGGAAGCCGAGCTTCCCGCCGAACTGACGGCAGGCAGCTGGATTTGCATGGAGTACTCAACCAGAATTGCCAAAATGTTGCTCATGCTATGCATGCGAATGATCCGATGGTAAAAGCATTGCAAGATCATATATATGGGCTCAAATGAGGAAACCAAGGTCAACATGCCTATCATGTTGAGACCGAGTAACCTTTCTCTATCGAGTTACGCTGCGGGACTTCTGAGCAAGTTCCGCCTTCCTGACATGAAGTCCTACGAAGGAACTCCTGACCTGGCAGAGCATTTGGAAACTTACCAAAATCTCATGGAGTTGTACAGATTTTCTGATGTAACCAAATGCCTAACATTTCATATCACTCTCACTGGTATTGCACAACAATGGTATTGGACTCTGCGTCCCAAAAGTAGAAGAGAACGTAGGTCCACAGAAAAGTCTTCTTCACCAAGTAATCTTCTTGCTCTTCAATCTCTATGCCTTTCAATAATCTCCAAAAGTCACCTCAATAATTCCTAATTGCATCTATTTATAGCCTTAATTAGTTTAGGAATCAATAATGACTAAAATTCACATATCTAATAAAATTTGGATTTGAATTGAATAAGACAAAATAAGATCTCCTAATTAAATCGCCATTGTGCCGCGATGCTCTAGCCTTAGGTTCTTGGGTATCTTAATTTTTCTTCGAGCGTCGCAGCACTCTGGCCATGGACTTGAATTCCTAGACACCTCGTGTTCAGGCACTGCGGAGGGATTAACCATCCGCTATGGCGTTTTGACCTCAAATCCTATGCCTGTTTGCCTTTAGAATGGGCGACGTAGTGGCCAAGTACTTCCGCCATGGCATAACTAAGGTTTTATGCCAAGTTTTCACCGTTCTTCGTATTCCTCTTCCAGTTTCACTCGAATTTCTTTCTTTTCATACTTTTAGCTCTTTGAGATCTAAACAAATAAAAATAATGATTATTAACATAGAGTTACTCTAAAACTAACAAAATATCAAGTTAAAACATATATAATAAGTTGTACTAAATCGACTTATCAAATACCTTCAAACTTAACATTTTACTAGTCCTCAAGCAAAAAAAAAAAACCTAAAACTACCCTAAAAACAAAATAATTAAATTATAAACTAAATTGAAACTCAATTCAAAATTTCTCAATTTCTAAGAATCAAATTCATAATATTATCTCAAAAATTACTAATAACACAAAGTCGTCAAGAATATATCGGACATTACAAAGATTAGAAAAGTCACTCAAATATTCATTCAATTCAAATCATCAATCCTCCGAAAAATCCAAGTAAGCAACTTCTCAAACAATTTTACTTCTTGGATAATTTTATAAAAACAATCACAAACAGAATCGACCTCTAAAATGTAATGTATGATATCAAATTTCATAGGTTTAGTTTTCTTGTCACTCTCCACTACTGTAAACTTACCATGTTACCTCGGATCAAAAAGTTTTTAATAAGCTTGTAATGTTAGGCTAAAGTGATGGCTCAAAACGAATGGCTAAGAAAAATTCAAAGAATGAGAACACTTACAATTGAACAAATGTAAACAACTTAAGAGCTCATTGACACTAACATTACTTCATAATTCATTGAAATGTTTCATACTCTTTTTTTCTTTTCTTTGTGCTTATAGGCACTTTTCACATATTTCACCCATAATACCATTTTTTTCATAACATAACATTTTATTTTTTTTCACATTCATTCTCACATTCTTCCTTTTATTTTTAACACCCCCAAACTTATTTTTTTAAATACCGAGGCTAATCAACACATTTTCCCATTTTTTTCCTCCTTAATGTTTAGCTCTTATACAAAGTAAATAATAAACATATAAGTATTCTCATTAAAGGTAATGATATGTGTTTAAGCTCATAATAGGTAGGAAGTGTTGGAATGTTATTTTAGTTTATTGTTATAACGCAGCGGAACAGTATTTTAAACTTTTATAACATTCTACAGGATCATCAAACACAACTAATAAGCAAGTAATCACCAAACGAGTTTTAGACTATTACTCTTGTAGACGCGGTATATCAAAAACTCTCCTTCCTTCGCTTTCTGAATCACGTACTTGCTTCCAATGAGATCCCAGC
>WUAT03138902.1:0-12369 GCA_010015005.3 Ulmus americana | reverse complement strand
AAGTCATACTATTCATATGTTTTTTGCATTTATTATATATATTTTAAAAGAATATATATATATATATATATATATATATATATATTTTGAAATTTCAAATTTGTACTTTCATAATTTTGTCTTGTGCCTTGTGGCTATTTGGTGTAATAACGTATAAATTTTGTAATAATAATAATTATTATTTTTGGGGTAACGTGAAAGATTTCATTAAATTCGAAATGTGAGATAACAATGGGAGAAAATACTCAGAAACTTGCCAAAGTCTATATTTTATCAAATGAGGTCACAAAATACCACTCGGAAAGTAGACGGCTCCTGACAAAGGCTCGGCACGAAGCCTTTCAATAGGAAAAAAACCCCACAAGGACAAAATGTCCAACTAACCAAAATAATAGCCAGAAAAATTCCAACGCGAATCACTGTTGGCAAGCCGAAACTGTCATACTTAAATGATGGAGCTCCGCAACCCACATTTGCAGGAGACCTGCCAAATGTTGCTGAGATGCAACATGCTTCCAATAAAGCATTCCAGACTGAATCTGATAAGGAACTCTCCTAGAAGAGAAGACCCAATTTGGTTCAAACTCCTAATAATGGAGCACAATTCTCACAAGTGAATGTAATAAAAAACTCTCAACCAACAGAAATAACAACAAAATAATCCGAGATGAGTTTAATCTATCTGAAGGGCAAATTCATCTAAAACAACAATTCAAAACAAACAGAAAACAACAAATAACAAAACATCCAAATAACAGATCAGACTATAAAGGAAAATTTAAACAGTTCCATCCAACCCACTATTGCCAAGACTTGTCATTGAGATTCCCCGAGCAAGATCCTGGCAACTGTATGACCCAAATCCCGCCGAAACACTTCCTAGCTTCTAAAGCCTGAAATCCACCAACACCACCTCTTTCGGTTGTCTTTCTGGTGATAAGAATGGTAGATCTTGGCTCTCTCACCGTTAAATAAATCCAGCGAGATCCGCCACCAAACACCCATATCCAGTTAAATTCGCCTCCCAAAACCACAACATGAGCTGCTACACCCCCATCCTGGTACCTACACATTAACACTGCATATAAACAGTAACATTTATGTTTTAATAGAAACTAAAAAGACATATTACCCAAAAATCTGAAATATGATGGACTTTTTGTGAGAATAAAAAACATTTCCCTCAGAGCTTCCACCTTGCCTTTCTATGGCATTTGTTTGGTGAGATGGTGACCTCAACAAACAAACAGTCACTGTTCACTCTTCAGTTTTTGCCTGTCCCTAAATTCTGAACCAAAAACCCGCGTGATCTCCACGCCCAATAAAACGAGTAGGATTATCAAATTCCTAAATTTATTCCTTTTTTTTTTTTTTTGGTTCGAAAACTATCATTTTATCCCCATTTTATACCATTCTCGTTGTCTTCAAATTACACAAATACCCTTAAATTTTTTATACAATTTAGAACTCACTAGGATGATTTTGAATGTATATATTTTGATATCAAAATACCTTACCTATAGTTAAAATAAGGTTTTAATATCAAATCACTACATATCTATCAATTTTATTTTATTTTATTTTATTTTATTTTTTTTTCATACGGTTCCCTTTAGTTTGCATTTATTCTAAAAATTATTCTTATTTTTCAATAATCTCAAAAAATATTATATAATTTACATTTTATATCATTTAATACCCTTATTAAAATTTATTTTCATATATATATTTTTAATTTATAATATATACAAATAAAAATAATAAATCCAAACTACGTTATATCTTTTAAATTTGTTATTTTTCTAATATGTTTTAATTGTTTTTAATTATTTTATATTTTTAATGAAAGGTGTTTTGGAATTTTATAAAAATTTGATTGACCTATTATTGATTTAGGGTACTAAATAATGCATAATAAACACTGCAAAATACTTTTTAAGATTATTGAAATTTGATGTTATTTTACAAAAATGACAACTTAGTCCATGAACAAATTTTTTGAGGCAAAATTCTGAATATTTGATTTGTAAAATTTCTTGTTTGGTTTGATATTCTAAAAATCAATTTGAATTTTTAGAATATTGCATTTTGTTTGGTTTACTTTTTAAAATGTTTTATTTAGAGTGTCCTGTTTAGAATACTTTATTTAGAATGCCCTTTTAGAACTTTCCCACCTCTACCAAATTTGATATGATTAACATAACACTTAAAAATTATTCAATATGATACAAAGCACAGTTCTATAAAATCCAAAAACTTTTTTTTATAATATCAAACAAAACAGCATCAAGAACTTTCACATCTTTATTAAACCTGATACAATTAACAAATGTTAAAATTCTTCAATATGATACAAAGCACAATTTTATAAAATCCCAAAACCTTTTTATAATACTAAACAAAACAATATCAAGAACTTTTACATATGCACTAAACCTGATATGATTAACATAACATTTTAAAATTCGTCAATACAATACCATATAAGGCCTAATTTTATAAAAACTCAAAAGAATTTTTAGAATAACAAACCAAACAACACCTTCTCCACCTCCACCAAACATAATACAATTAACATAATATTTTAAATTTCTTCAATACGATATAAGATCTAATTTTATAAAAATTAAAAACTTTTTTAGAATCTCTAACTAAATAAGAACTTCTTCACCTCCACCGAACTGCAAAAATATTTTACATTTATAATAATATTATATTATATATTTTTTAAATTATTCAAAGTTATTCTTACATATTTTTTAAAAAAAAATTAATAAAATTTTTGGTAATATTTAGGGAAAACCAATCCAAACAAGTCTAATTTATTTTGTTCTTTTTCTCTGTGTTACATAGGGCAGGTGAAATTAATAAATGTAAAAAAAAAAAAAAAAAAACAAGAAACAAATTGTCGCGAAAGAGCGCGTCACACATGTCGGATACTAAGCGCACGTAGGCAGAGCTTGCGCTCGCTGCCTTAAATGCCGACAATTAATTTTTCCTAAGTAATTCCGTGTCTCTGTCTTTCCCTCTCCTCACCCCGGAGACTTCTCTCCAAGCCCCACCTGTACTCCTTCCCCCGGACATCTCCACACGCGCAACCTCACGCGCCGCTGATGGGCCCCACATTCCCCATATGTGGGCTCCATTTCACCGTCAGTTCGTTTCAGGTTTCAGGTACGGGAATGCGTGCAAAGAGAAGGACACGCTCTCGCGACATGACCCCCCGCTTCCTTTCGCTGTCGTTTTGCTTACGTGTCTGTCGTAGCGCGTGACTATGTTTTTTTGGTTAAACCTTTTTTTAACTTTTACCGCGGTGATTAAATAAGAGAGGGTGAACGTTACCGGTTTAGAAGGTTGCCGGTGGGTTTATTTGAGAGGTTACAATATTGGGTTTCAGAAAAACGGGAAAAGTATATGAAGGCCTTAGAAAGACGACACCCTATTTTGTAGAGAGAGAGAGGAAATTTTCTAGCCACTCTCTCTCCTTCTCCTCTAAAAACCCTTTTTTTTTTTCATCTGGGTTTGATTTTTCCATTGTCGAAAAGACCTTAAATTTGATTAATTTCTCCGAGCTTTGATTTGAGGGCTTCAATGGAGTTCGAGGATCAAGAAGACCACGACGAGGAGATGGAGGTAGCAGCGAGTTACGACTCACTTGGGAACTCAGAGGGACGAGTCAAAATGCAAACTTCTGGCGGCGGCGGAACCGAGGGGGTTACCGGCCAAGCTCAGTTGAGGAAGCCTCGTTACCGGGAGTGTCAGAAGAATCACGCAATCGGAATCGGCGGCCACGCACTCGACGGCTGCGGCGAGTTCATGCCTGCCGGAGCTGATGGAACTCTCGACGCGCTAAAATGCGCAGCCTGTAGCTGCCACCGGAACTTCCATCGTAAGGAGACAGATTCCCCCAGTGGTGGCGGCGGAATCCCGGAGCCTTACGGCGTAGTTCACCACTACCAGCATCCGCAATTCTCCTCCCCTTACTACAGGTCCCCATCCGGATACCTCCATGTGGTGCCGCACCACGGCAGGCCACTGGCTCTTCCCTCCACATCCGGAGGTGGAGGGAGTCTCAGCCGAGAGGATCAAGAGGATGTATCGAACCCGAGTGGGGGAGGAGTTGGAGGTGGAAGTGGGTTCGGGTTCGCGTCGTCGAAGAAGCGGTTCCGGACTAAGTTTAGTCAGGAGCAGAAGGATAGGATGTTGGAGTTGGCAGAGAAGCTTGGGTGGAGGATTCAGAAGCAAGATGAAGCTGAGGTCCAGCAGTTCTGTAATGAAACTGGAGTTAAACGACATGTGCTTAAGGTTTGGATGCATAACAACAAGCACACTCTTGGTAAGAAACCCTAAAGAACAATGTTAGGTTTATGGACTAGAGTCTCTTGATCTTAGGTTTCAAGTTGGTGTAAGTGTAACTATTGACAAATTCTATTATCTTTCTTGGGATTTTTAGTTTTAGGGTTTTTATTGGTTTTATGTCTTAGTTCTACCGGGGGGTTTTCTACTTTATATTATGATATTTGTTGTTTATTGTTTAAATTTCATGGTTTTAGTGCATGGAATGGAAAATCTCTCTTCTTTGATCCATATTTGTGTTTGAGCTTGCACTTGCAGAAATGGAGTTCTTGTTTTGATTTTGAAGATGATGACGACGACATTGTTTTGTTCGTTTGTGTTAAGGTCAAGAAAACGTTATGAATCAATTTTTTCTTTCTTAAATGCAGGTCTAGCTTTTCTACGTGTTAAGTGTCACTGGTCATTTATGAAGAAATTGGTTTAGTATTGAATGAGCAAAGCTAGATAAATTTAAAGCTTTATTGTTTTTATGATTTTATCTTTCTTTTTTCAGCTTTTTATTTTCCTTTCGTTGATTGGTTCTTCGTTCATACCAATGTGGTTTTGGCTTTAAGCTTTTTAGTGTATAAGAATTTCAAGAAACCTTTGCTTTTTGGATAGCCTTCGGTTTCTCTTCTCCTTCTGGCTCACCTCTTTTTTGTTTCTCTTTTCCCTCTGGTCTTTTTCCGTTGCCAACTATGCTCTTTGCTCTTTTCTTGCTTAACTTGCATTTAACTTTTGCAGTGGTCTGGATAGTGCAGACTATTATGTCATTGGTTTTTCTTTTCTACTTCATTTAATTTCTTGGGAAATCTATGAGCAAATATAATATTAATATATCTGATACATAGAGATCATATCATGGAAATGGTACTTGTTCTGTTGGAGAAGGTAAAACCCAGATGTATGTTTTGATTATTAATTATCTATGTCATGGGGTCACCTTGAGAAGGACAGAAACACTAATTAAATTCAAGTGTTTTTTTTTTTTTTTTCTTCATATATAATTTTATATAATATTTTCCCAATTGCTAGGAAATTGAAAACTCAAATCCAAATGTGGGTTTTGTTCATGTTGGAGATAGTAGATGGATCCAAAGCTTATTTTCAGATATATTTTTTAAATATTTTTTCAAAATAATCTTCATCAGAGGGAACATGTGGGCACTTCAAGTAGCAAACAAAAATAAAATAAAATCGTATTTAAATAAAAACAAAGAGAGATACACACAGCTTTTGTCTGCAACTCTTCAAAAATTCATCATTTAGTTTCTTTTGTTTGATTTCCTTATTAGGGACAGTCGTGTCTAAGAAGCAATTAATAGTTGATCATTGCTTAATCTAATAATGTTAATTTGTAGGTATATATATGATTTTGGAGTTTTTGATAATTGCTATTTTTCTTTTGGACGGAATTCCAATTTTGAAGGTATGAAAATGAGGGGTCTTGAGGAATAGTTGGCTTTTTTGTTTTCTTTTGGTTTGGCTTTTATTTGTTCTAAATGAGGATGTTGATGTTTCAAGTTTAATAGCAAAAGATATATATATATATATATACTTTTGTTGGTGTTATGCTTTCTTGGGAGAGTTCAAAGCTTAGTTACCTTGAAGGAAATTTTAACACTCTTCAAAGATGCTTTGCTTGTTTGAGGTTATTACTCCAGCATCTGTTAAAGCTGTGTTTTTAGCTGGTGGTCCATTTTTGGAAATCTTGGTCAAAGTTTTGCTACCTAAATGCCCTAGCTAATTCATCTCCATTATACTTTATTAGACTTCGATGATATATGAACTTGTTTGGCTATCACCAAATCTGTTTAAATCATCAAATCTGTTCGAATATTCCGTTTAAATATTTTATCAAATAATAATTTATTCAGTCAAAATATTATGTTCAAATGCTCTATTCAAATATTTATTTGTTCAACTAACCTAAATAGTTAGTGAAATAGGCCTATTGTTGACTCTTTTTGTCATTTGTATGCTTAAACTTCGTTGTTTTAATTTGCTATTCTGTAATATTTTATTTTTGTGATTTGAATCATGATTTAGGTTATATTCTATTTTTTTTTTTTATTTTCTGCGATATCTTTACTTTCTATAATATCTCAAAGAATATTAGTTTAAAATTTTAATTCAAATTGCGAAAAAAACACTATCTCACCTACAGTATCTTACTTTTTATAGTATTCTTCTTATTTATTTTCTTTTATTTTTTAGTATCTATGTTTGAATCATTATTCAATCACTAAAATACAAATTTTATTCAAATCATTAAAATATTATTTAAATCACGAAAATGACAAACCCTAAACGTGTTTAGGGAAAAACCGATATTATAAGTGTTAGTGAAATAAAACCAATCTTATATATGTGTCCCGTTTAGGTGAAAAACTGATGTTATACGCTTCTCATTTAGAGAAATATAAAACAAATTTTATATGAGTCTCATTTAAGAAAAAAACCAAAGTTCTACAGTATAGAACACAAGCTATCGGAAAATCATGCATCAGTTTGACATTATTTTAAGAGCTTATTAAATATTTTATAACAAAACCAATACAACTAGTGTGCCTGATAATTAAATATACACAAAAACATTTAATACATAATTTAATGCACTTTTATAGTCATTTTAATAAGTAATATTTTCTCCGTTCAAAAATAAATAAATAATATTTTCTATTTTGTAGCTTTCAACTTTTACTTCTGTTGTACTTTTATTTTGAGTATCATAAATTAAAAAAACAAAGAAAGAACTAGGCCTATATAAAGAAAAAAAAAACCCTCAAAAACGACAATCAACATGGTTGCGTCAGTTTTCATAAATATAACTAGCTAGAGCTTATACATTACATATAAATATAGGTACATATAAGCAGTTGTATTAATCATGTCACTCCCATTTATACAATTTATAGATCCTCATTATTAATATCTCTATTGTTTGAATTATGAGAAAAGAATAAATAAGAAGAAAAAGAGAGAGAGAGAGAGAGAGAGAAACACAAGGTGGTTGCTAGCTAATTACGCACATTGTCCTTTATTTTTCGTAAGCAATCCGATCAATGACCAATTGACCATCATGATCAACATCGTAATTAATGAAAGAAGAAGATGATTGAACAATAGAGGTCATTTCACTTGAACTAAGCACCTTATTTTGTCTCTTAATTTTGCATGCATATATGCAACTTTCGGTCAATTATAACATGATCAATATAGTTTGATTTAGACCTGCACTATAAAGATAATATGCCGATTTACTAAGCACTTTCGGTTAGGGATTGGCTTATAGCCAGTCTATCTATCATTCTTGATGGTAAAGAATAATCCCATTGTTTGTCTTCAAGCTTGGCCACCCCTCAATAGTGCTTTATGAGGACGTTTGGTTTCGATGCTTTTCAGAATAGTTCAAATTGTTAAGAGGGTCATCGAAGAATTGGTTTTTTTTTTAGGAGTTTTGGTGGAAATATTTATCAAAAGTGTAGTCATATAAGCCCTAGATGATCAGTCAAAATGGACCATAAAGATATTTGCAGCTTATAAAGAAGCTGAAGTGAGGGGCCTCTATAAGATTCGTTTGGGATGATCAACTTTTTGGAAAGTAAAACCTCGAGGATTGGATGGAAAAGGGGTTTAAAGGAATTTGCAATTGGGGACACCTTAATTATCTTTATAACATTCCAACGATTAGGACTTCTCTGTACTCTCACACCAGATTCTTAACAACCAACGAGTTGTATAAGTCATGTTCAACATGAATTTCTAGAATTAATTTTTGGTTTTTTGAATTATCCGATTTAGAAACTACTTCATAAAATATTTGGATAACTTATCCAAAGAGCTTTCATCTTTTTGAAACGTTTTAAAATATGATGTATCTAAAATATTTTTTCAAGAAGATCTTCAAAATTGTATCAAAATATTTTGGACATATTTAGCAGGTGATTCGAACACTTTGTTTGAATCACCAAGCCTATCAATTAGCAATTCACTTTGTCAAAATTACTCAATTCAAATATTTCATTGTTCAAATAGCTAAATTCTCTTCGAAACAAACCCATTAATACTTTATCTTGTAAGCACTTATAAAAATTTGAATACCAACTCGGATTAAAACCTATAGCTTCTACTTTTCTTTTTCAACTATCTCAAAACAAAAGTAAAAACTATCCAAAACATACATCAACATAGATTTTCCCTAATCAGTATCCGAGGTACAAACAATATATATATATACATAGAAAGCTTTAATTATAAGCATATATCCCAATATTAATGCATTGGATGGGACAAAGAGGACCACAAGCCGCATGGTTTTTGAACATAATACCTGTCTAAGCAATTAGATCTCTTCTTCATGATATGACATGGTATAACTCCTTAAAAGTACCAATCAAGTACTGTTTCCAAACATGGGATCAAATCAAATCTTCATGATATGCAATGAAGGAACAACGATATCTATTTGATCTAAAAAAAACAAATTTCCTGTAAAAAAGGTGTTTGAGTTCTATATGATTATAACCAGAGAGATCCCTAAAATGACGCATCAAAACATTTATACCTTTGTTTTACATCCATTACAAATGTGCCACTTTTTCTTTACTTATTTTACCTCTTTATAAAATGACAAATTATAAAGAAATTTAGAGACAGAGATAGATGACCTAAATATGAAAGAATAAAAATATATTTTACAAAAGAAAAAAAAAAGAATATAAATATAATAACTTTTAAAAAAATGTACAAATATAATGAATTAGGAAAAAAGGAGTATAAGATATAATTTCCTTGATCGCTTTAGGTCCTTTTTGAGACATGAGGCCCACTTAGAATAGTTAACTCGGCCCATTATATATATTTTTTGAATTGGCCCATTATGGACAGTTGATAATCATATATAACAGCCTTTGAGCAGGTTTTTGTCTTCTAAAGATAGGTTGTGTTCATAGTACATATAGGCATCATGACATATGTGGCCTTTTCAGTCCCTTTCTTAATGTCTGGCTTAATTTCATGCAGCTTTCTCATAGGAAAAACATCATATTGGAATTTAATTTCTTTTATTAATTTCCTCGTTTTATATTCTAGGAAAATTATTGGATATTGAAAATGAATGATACTTAATCCACTCTACTTATCTTAAGTAATTAGTCATTATATTTTAAATGCAATATTGACTTTTAAAATGTAAATAATTAGTGAGTAAAAACTAAATTAGATAGTTATCAACTAAAAATGAACATTAGTAGGATTAAGAAAATAAATTCAATAGGTGTAGTAGGAAACCTATTAACCATATAATCAACGGTTGATGCAAACTATCCTTAGAAAGCTTTGTTTAAACCCGAGGCACTTGGCATACATCTCGCTTTGTTCAAAAAAGTTCAATACATCCTTTCAGCTACATCATTTTGTTGTGGTGTGTGTTTCACAGTTTTATATCTCAAAATTCTTCTTTTCTTGCAAAACTTATCAAAAATCTTATTACAAAACTCCAAGCCCTTGTTCGTCCTAAAGGCTTTAACCTTTTTATCCGTTTGCTTCTCAATTAGCATCGTCCAATTCTTGAATTTTTCAATGTCTCAGATTTACAACAAGTACACCCATACCTTTCTTGATCTATTATAGAGAGAAAAATAGATCTTACTTCCATGAGTAAAATTTTGAGGTGGCCCCCACAAATCGGAATGCACATATTAGAGAATATCCGTAGAGTTATGAGTGCCAACCTTGAAGCTTAACCTATGTTGCTTTGCCACACACAATGATCGTAGACATTAAGATTTCCAATCCTATCTCCATCCAGTAGCAGCTACCTCTCCATCTCTTGCAACCCTTTGTGACTCATGTGGCCTACTTGATAATGCCAAAGAGCTGTCCTAACCTTTTTAGCAACCATTCCAACCCCAGATTTTTCTTTCGAAAACTTCCCAATAAGCTTATTTAAGCTATTCTTCAATTCTCCTTTGATGACCACCAAAGAGCCCTTGCAAACTTCGACCGTGCCTCCTTTCACCTTGATTTTATGCCCTAATTTATCCAATTGTCTAAGAGAGATTAAATTTCTCGTCAATTCTGGAACAAATCTCACATCCTTGAGTAGCCTAGTTATCCCATCGAACATCTAAAACCTTATGTGTCTTATACCAGCGATTGGATAAGCATGGTTGTCTCTCAACAAGACGTTTCCACTACTCAATGGCTATAAAGACTCAAACCAATCTTCTCAAGGGCAAATATAGAAGGTGTAGCTAGAGTCAAGTATCCATTTGGTCTTATCTGGGAATGTAGAAGCAACAAGAACTTCTCTATCACTCGCTTGCTCTGCAACAGTGACTTCTCCATCCTTGGAGTCTTTTTGATCCTTCTCTTCTTGGATTCTCTTTTGGCAATTGCTCTTGAAATAGTCTTCTTTTCCAAAATAATATCACTTCTTGCTACCATTATTGCCATATTTCTTACTTGATTTAGATATTCCCCTGCTCTGCGATTTTCCTTTACCATTAGCATTCCAGTCCTTGTTCGATGTTCTACCTCTCACAAATAAGCCTTCACCACTCGATCCCTCTTTCATTTTAGATATGAAGTCAAAAGCTTTGATCTCATTAATCATAATTTATTTTGTCAATGTATCAATGCCATATTCAATGGCATTTGTCAAGTTTTCAAACGAGTCAAGTAATAATTTAACAAAATCATTGCAACATCGTCATTATCAAACTTCTTATTGCAACACACAAGATATAACACAATCCTATTGAAGTTATCAAGATTCTCTTGCAATTTTTTAGAGGCATCTATCTTAAACCAAAAGAAATTCTTCAAGAGATATATCTTGTTCGACAATTCTTGATAAAGTTCATCTATTATCTTCCAAATCTTAGCATGAACTTCCAAATCATCCATCTTTATGAACACATTATTAGTAAGATGTAGAAAGATAGTGCTATAGGTGGATTTGCTCATCTCCTTTTTCTGAGATGTTGTCATGGTGAATGAAATCTCATATTCATCTCCAATAATGATGTCCACCTTCTGCTTATAAGGAGAACCTTCAACTTCTTCTTCCATAGGTTGAAATCTTCTTTCCCATCGAATTTCTCAATGTCAAACGAAGAATTCCCTATCTTTCTACAATGATCTTCTTCCTACATATGCCTTTCTTTGTCTCAAGAAACCAGACCAATCACAATGATCTTCTAAGCCTTGATACCACTATTATGTCATCTTGGTATGACCAATAACACCTACGATGATCACAAGCAAATAATACTTGACAATAACCTAAGTGTCTAAAGAAGAAAACAAATCGAAATTGCAAAAGAATTCAGAAAACACAAAGCATAACAATGAACAAGAGAGTTTATTAACGAAGTTTGACTATAAGAATGCGCCTATGTCTCGGGAGCTCTACTAAGAGCTTGCTGCTATTTATCCTTGAAGTTTAATCATAAGAGAATTGTTTACAAGTCTAGTATAACTCTCTAGATTAACCCCTTTAATCGGTTCTTGAGACACAATCAGAAAAACGAATTTCTCTCACTCAATCTCACCATAGAACCCAAAAGAATGAATTCCCTCTCAGAAAACTCTCTAAACTGTGCTCAAAACCTCTTCTCTAAAGCCTTCAAAGTTGCTCAAAATTTAACCTAAGTGAATTTACTATGTCTAAATCTGAAGCATTTATGTATCGATCATACGTGTCGCCAAGTGTCCATACACTTAAAGACACTTACACCCAATTAATTTATGAGGATCATTATGAATCTTGGAGTAAATACCCCCAGTCAATTTGAGACATTAACACAAATCTCCACCTTAATTTCAGCAGCAAGTTTTCAAGGATCTTGTAGTTTTGATGAAACTACTTAACAGTTTGGTTTGGTTTTTAAATTGATTTGAACTATATTATTAATTTTATTTCAAATTTCACTGTAAACAAATCATATTCATCAATATAATATTAAGGACAAAGATCACCAAATGCCCTTCAAATGGGTCTACGATCCCAATTTGGTCCACCATTTT
>WUAT03138791.1:0-12369 GCA_010015005.3 Ulmus americana | reverse complement strand
CAATAGCTGCATTCTTAGCCGCTCGTTGCCTGTTCTCCTCTACCCAGATGATCCCCTCTACCTTCGTTCATACTTCACTCATATCTTTCAGAGGAGTTTCAATAAACCTCTCATGAACTAGTGATCCATTGATTAATCCTCGTACAAAAAAGTTTGCCGCTTGCTTTGAGTCTAGTTCTTGCACTTGCTCTGTCACTTCAGTGAACTGATCGAGGAATTGCCTTGTACTTTCATCGTACCTCTGCTCTAGATGCAAATTTGCAATAGTCATCTGTTGCGGACAATTGTCTTTGTAATGCTCCAAAAACATTCTACCAAATTGCTCAAAGCTTTGAATCGATCCTTCAGGAAGTTGACTAAACCAATTCAGAGCCCGCTCCGTGAAGGTTGTTGCAAACAGCTTGCAAGTTAATCCTTCTGTCATTTCTTCTAACAAGGTTTTCTGCTTGAACTACAAAAGATGAGAAATCAGATCGGATTTTCCTTGGAACTTTTCCAACATAGGTGGGTTGAAGGTTTTCGGTTTGACTTCTCTCATTATCCATTGGGCGAATGGTGATTTAGAGATTCCTCTCATTGCTTCCTCCGCCTTGTCTTCCGGAGTACCTATTGGAATTCTTCCTACTCTTCAGACAACCTTTTCAATCATCTTCTCATTCAACTCAATCTGATTGATCACTTTCTTTTTCTCATCTTCTTTTAACTGCCTAAATCTGTTGATAATTATTTTCTGTAAGTAAAAAATTTGGAGTTGATAATATTCCCATGTATTGTGATAAGTAAGATACAGACCTATCACCAGACAGTGCTGGCTGAGAACTGGATCGTTTTGCCCGGCCTGCTGTTATGATTCCATTGGCATCCTCACTCACAGATGGCTTTGCTCCACCTAATTTGCGCAGCCATACTTGTTGTGCAGTGCTGAGGACATTGTTTGTAAACCTGAAGATCAAATGGTAAAATCCTAATTCAATGGCACAAAAGAGAAGGGAAAAACAGTTGCTTTGATAGAACACACATATTAATGGATGAGTGTTTATTCATGCATTTTAAATTCTAAAATAATATATAGTCTAAGGAGTAAAAAGTATCCATAGAGAAGAAAAGCCAGACAATAAGTCCAAATATCAAGAAATTTTGATAAGATGTTTAAGCAATCACAAAATCTTTAAACACCACTTAAATTCAGAAGCTAATTCCATTCATTTACAATTCCATAAGTAGCATCTTTAGTTTTTGAACAGTTTATTAAAAAAATTGAAACTTAAATTTTTTCCATATATTAGCCCCTAGCATTTGGGGTTCTGTCACAACCAATTTATGTTTCTGACTCCAAAATTCAAAGAAGAGAGTAATTAACAGAGGAGCAACTAGTTTGTCATGAAGAATAAGGGAGTTATATGAGGGTGAATTGCAGTTTGGTAGAATATTTAAAGATGTCTGGTGATTTAAAGAGGCTTGATGATTCAAACAGGGTATTTGAATCACCAACCAAACAGGCTCATTAAATTACCTTAGTTTAAATTTTGAATGCATGAAAATATGTTATCTGATAAACACTCATCTTCAATAGAAACCAAGAGTTTAACACTTTCAATAGGTTTAGACCTTTATATGCATGCTAACAAGTTTTCTTTTAAGAACTATTATTTAGGGAAAAAACATAACTAGTGATATGTTTTTAAGATTAAAATACATAATTTTAATTAAAGTTGTTATGATTGAGAAACCAACCAATAAATTGATAATCCTGAGGGAACTGACAAAGAGAAGTAACCGATCATGAGGGGAAGAAACTTGAATACAAGAAGAGTATTCTTTTGAGCTGGATCATCAGACTGCCAAAAGCAAGATTGGGGTTTCTCAAGGATTAGAAAGAAAAAATGAAATAGAGAAACTAAGGATAAACAAAGAAACATATCTTTACCTGGGGAGGCTTCATGAGCTCCATCGAAAGGAATTGAGAAACAACAAGGAGGACTGGTAAAACAAGATATGCTGCAGTATCATGCCAACCAAGTGGTGGATGGCCATCCTACATGACAAATTATCCATTAATCATTATGACACCAATATCAGATATATACACTAATAACAGAGCTCAGTAAAATTCTTCACATATAGAATAACAGAAAGCAGGTGAATATAAGTTGATAATTGTTCTACAAAATTCATGTAGAATCTATATCCACATCTTCTAGATACTTACCATCTATCACTGCATTAAAAGATTCACCCAAAAAAAAAAAAAAAAAAATAATCTATGTTCAAAGACAAACTTTACTTTTCTATCTTCACCAACCACTATCTCCATTCTTTTAGTGACGGAGGCAGGTCTATTAACCAAGATGAGTCAAAGGATTCACGTTTGATACTCTTTAAAGGTTCAAAATGTACTCATTTAAATAATGGTGAATGGGGTACATCCAGATAATATAAAACCCTCTCCCCACGCGCCCCTTCTTTAACCACATGCCAAGAATTAAAAATCATCCATACAACAGATGAAGGCAATCTTAGGAACAAATGAACAAAAATAATAATTCTATAGTCTATTTCTATCTTGATAAGTAAAATTATGGATCTGAATAATCCTCTAACAACTATAATTGGAAAGAAAGTCAATTTAAGGGATATTTGAGAACTGTAAACATTTGACATCACATGTTCCCCAAAATAATAATCAGTTTCATGAGTCAGACGAGTTCAAGGAAAAAATTATTACCACAAATGGAAACAACCAAGAAATGCCAGATCCAGTTTGTCGAGCAGCTATTGTTGTTGGGCCACCCAATGAGGGGATCCAGAAGAAACCTTCCGTCAACAGTCCCTTTGAGTAAAAAATTTGCAATAAACAGCAATGTTCAAACTTCTGCATGTGAAAAACCATCAGAAAAAGGGCAAAGAGACAACTATTCTCTAATTACCTCATTAGCCACATTTGATAGTGCTTGATATAGACCAATCCAGACTGGTATTGTAGCCAAAGTCGGTAAACAACCTACAGACAAAATTAAATTAATGGTTGATATACTTTGGCACCATAAGTGAATGTTCACATTTTGGACGATGCTATAACATAAACAAGATGATAAAAATAAAGTAGAAAAAAATATTATGAAAAGAGAGATAAAAGAAGAACAATCCCTTAGGTAGGGAAGCAGCCTATGTGGCACATGAGAAAGCATAGGAAAGAAACAAGAAAAAACAATAAGCACTATCTGCAATGAGAACTGCATATAAAAAGGCTATCTAATGCTCAAACCCAAACCCCAAGTACACCTAGTCGCCATAT
Organism: Ulmus americana; assembly: GCA_010015005.3. Lineage (NCBI taxonomy): Eukaryota > Viridiplantae > Streptophyta > Magnoliopsida > Rosales > Ulmaceae > Ulmus > Ulmus americana. Next base: position 9,074 of record WUAT03138791.1, on the reverse strand, counting down.
ATAAGGCATACTTGGCAAGAGTAACCAATTGTGTCAACAAAACGGATTGGATTGCAAACATGTTGATGTCAGGACACCAATTTCACACAATCCTAGCAAAAAGAATATTCATATGATTTTAGCTTAATTAAGGCCACAATTGTTTAGTTGGCATGACAGGAATTGGCCCTGTCAGTTGCCAAAATATATACGGAATTATAGTTCTTGTAGCAAACAAATAGTAACCAACTCAATATAGCAAGATATAGTTATTTTGAAATAGGACAAACAACCAAAGAAGGCTTTGTTGTTTTCAAGATAAAAGAAGGCTAGAGATACACAAATATGATTAGTGATCAACAGATACCTGCTAACGGATTAACCCCAGCCTGCCTATAAAGCCTTGATGTCTCAAGTTGTATTCTTTCCTTGAATGAGAATAAGAATCAAGAGATAAGACAAACTATTTAATATTTATTCATCTGAAAACTAAATGGGAATGATGAGTGTTAACACAAGCTCAAAATTTTCACGATATCTAGACATAAACAAGAAGCAAGCCTCACTTGATTGCCCTTATATCTTTCTTGAATGGCTTTTATTTTCGGTTGAAGGTTTTGCATTGCCAGTGTCGATTCCACCTGCATAGAACAAAATGGTCTCACATAAGCTAAAACGACACTAGTCATTGCATCATATACTAAGTGGCAACTCACACTCACCTGTTGCTTAGTCAGAGGTAAAGTGGCAACTTTAACAATAACGGTCAGCAATATAATAGCAAATCCATATGAATATGGAACATGCACAGCCGAAAGTCCATCCTTCAAAATCTGATACAGTTCAAAGAACATCATCAACGGCAAGTATGTCCAATTTCTACTTCCTTACACTAAACTAAGCAAAAATTCAAACTTGAAGTGGAATTTCACAAATTTCCTAAATTTCAATTGCCTTTAAAACAACAATTACCTCAATTATCCTCTTCTAAGGAAAAAAGAAAAGAATTTTCGATTACCTTGAGAACGAACTCCATACTTTCCGATATGAATCCGAACCAGCCACTATTTTTCTGTGCGGTATCGGCGGCGTCGGTCGAGCCGGAGGCAGCTCCGCCGGAGGCCGAGTCAACAGCGACAACCGCGTCGGCTAGAGTGTAAAGCAAGCCTTCGACTCGGCTAGCAATCGCGGTAAAATCAATAGAAGAATCGAGCGAATGGATTGGAGGAATCTCATGGAGGCTGAAATTGACTCTGGTAGATAGAATCTTACGCTGCGAGAGATACGAGACATGGCGAGAGAGAGACCGGAGAGGCGTGCCGGTGAACGGCGACGAAGAAAGAAGAACTTTCGCCATGGACGAGAAAATCTCTCAAGTAGAAGAGAAAAGAAAGAGCTCACGTCTCAGTGAGACGAAGCAGAGAGGTGGAGATGAGGAGAGCTTGGCCGTGGATGAGACACACCAAGAGAAAAAAATAATAATAATAATAAATATTTCTTTTTTTTTTCTTTCCCAATTATCCGTATTTTTATGAAAGAAAAATGATTTAATAAGGGATTATATTTCCAACCAATTGGTGAGCTCCACGTCGGAGTCCTTTGAGTCGTTTAGTTTTGGATTGAACAACTTAAATTACCAAAACGCCCCTGAAATTATAGTTTGGACCAACGACCAAGATCTTTCAAAACATGCAATACGTGGCACTTTATAACAGAATTTAGGAAAATTCTCGAACTGCCTAGAAAAGGGAAAGGCGCGCAACTTCCACCGAAAACGTTTGAAGCCGTTTGATGATATTCGATCCGACGGCTCAAAACCGAGAGAAGAATCTTCCAGAAATGGAACACTTGCTTCTTATATATCCCTCCCCTGCCACTGCGAGTTCGTATCTCCCTAACAGATTATTGAGATTTTCTGATCGTTTTCTCTCTCTTGTCTTCGAAATTTTCTTTTGGTTTTTGTGATTCTTTTGGAGAAGTTCTTATTTCTGAGAAGCTATGGCGGGGAAAGGTGAAGGTCCAGCTATTGGGATCGACTTAGGAACGACTTATTCCTGCGTTGGTGTTTGGCAACACGATCGCGTTGAGATCATCGCGAATGATCAAGGCAACAGAACCACGCCTTCGTATGTGGCTTTCACTGATACAGAGCGTTTGGTCGGAGACGCTGCCAAGAATCAGGTCGCTATGAATCCAACCAACACTGTTTTTGGTGAGTTTCTCTGCTCTTTTGATGATTTTTTCTTCGCATTGTTGAGTTCTGTGTTTTTTCTTTTTGAAATTGTTGTTTCTAGTTGTGATTGTGTGTATTTTAGTTGGATTAGTTTCTGGTTGGTTTTATTTGATTGGATATTGAGAAGATCGTAGGGACCAAAAGTAGAAATTTGAAGATTGATTTTTGCTATTAAATGTTTAGATGTATGTTTGGTTCTTCAAATCAATTCGTGATTTTTCTGTACAATATAGCTTTACCTCGAAAAAATCAGTAGCTTATGGGTTAACTTATGTTGTTTCTTTTTACTTTTAAGTATTTTATAGCTTAGTTTGTTGTCTCGAGCTACGATTATGTATTTGTTGGTTGCACTAGTTTCTGGTTGGTTTTATTTGATTGGATTTTGTGAAGATCATAGGGAACAAATGTAGAGTTTTGAAGATCGATGTGTGTTATCATTTGATCTGATTTATGATTCTGCGATAATCTGCTAATTGTATATGTAATATGTTTGTTATATAGATGCCAAACGTTTGATTGGTAGGCGATTTAGCGATCCCACTGTGCAAAGCGACATGAAATTGTGGCCATTCAAGGTAATTCCTGGCCCTGGAGATAAGCCCATGATTGTTGTGAACTACAAGGGTGAGGAGAAGCAATTTGCAGCGGAAGAGATCTCCTCAATGGTGCTCACCAAGATGAAGGAGATTGCCGAGGCTTATCTTGGTTCGACCATCAAGAATGCCGTTGTCACTGTGCCTGCCTACTTCAATGATTCGCAGCGTCAAGCCACGAAGGATGCTGGTGTTATTTCGGGCCTAAATGTGATGCGAATCATCAATGAGCCTACTGCTGCTGCCATTGCATATGGTCTTGATAAGAAGGCCGGAACTACTGGTGAAAAGAATGTGCTTATTTTCGATCTCGGTGGAGGTACATTTGATGTTTCCCTCCTCACCATTGAAGAGGGCATCTTTGAAGTGAAAGCTACAGCTGGTGATACCCACTTGGGAGGTGAAGATTTTGATAACAGGATGGTGAACCATTTTGTTCAGGAGTTTAAGAGGAAACACAAGAAGGATATCAGTGGCAATCCCAGAGCTTTGAGGAGATTGAGGACTGCTTGTGAGAGGGCAAAGAGGACTCTCTCATCCACTGCTCAAACCACCATTGAAATTGATTCTTTGTTTGAGGGTGTTGATTTTTACACCACGATTACCCGGGCTAGATTTGAGGAGCTAAACATGGATCTCTTTAGGAAGTGTATGGAGCCTGTGGAGAAGTGTTTAAGGGATGCTAAGATGGACAAGAGCAGCGTCCACGATGTGGTTCTTGTTGGTGGATCAACTAGGATTCCCAAGGTTCAGCAGTTGTTGCAGGACTTCTTCAATGGGAAGGAGCTTTGCAAGAGCATCAACCCGGATGAGGCTGTTGCTTATGGTGCCGCTGTTCAGGCAGCAATTCTTAGTGGTGAGGGCAATGAGAAAGTGCAAGACCTTTTGCTATTGGACGTTACTCCTCTGTCCCTTGGTTTGGAAACCGCTGGAGGTGTAATGACTGTCTTGATCCCAAGAAACACAACCATTCCTACAAAGAAGGAGCAGGTGTTCTCGACTTACTCCGACAACCAACCCGGTGTACTAATCCAGGTATACGAGGGTGAACGAACTAGGACCCGTGATAACAACTTGTTGGGCAAGTTTGAGCTCTCTGGCATTCCCCCGGCTCCTAGGGGAGTTCCACAGATCAATGTCTGCTTTGACATTGATGCCAATGGCATTTTGAATGTCTCTGCTGAGGACAAAACAACTGGACAGAAGAACAAGATCACCATCACCAATGACAAGGGCAGGCTGTCGAAGGAGGAGATCGAGAAAATGGTTCAGGAGGCTGAAAAATACAAGGCTGAGGATGAGGACCACAAGAAGAAGGTGGATGCAAAGAATGCTCTTGAAAACTATGCTTACAACATGAGGAATACAATTAAAGACGAGAAGATAGCTGCGAAACTTCCCGCTTCTGACAAGAAGAAAATTGAAGATGCAGTTGAGGAGGCCATCCAATGGCTTGATGGAAACCAACTTGCGGAGGTGGATGAGCTTGAGGACAAGATGAAAGAGTTGGAGGGCATTTGCAATCCAATTATTGCCAAGATGTACCAAGGCGCTGGTGCGGACCCTGAAGGAGCCATGGACGAGGATGGTCCTGCTGCTGCTGGTGGAAGCGGTGCAGGACCCAAGATTGAGGAAGTGGATTGAAGTGTATTAAGATAGAGGGTTTGGTCTTTTGTTTGTGATGTATGCATGTTTTGGTTTTTCTGGTCCATTGGTTCTTAAACAACTGTGAGAATGGTTGGTTTTTAAACAACTTTGTTTCATGCCATCTTCTTCAGTTATGTTTTATGAAATGATGATTGTGCTTTTTCTTGCTCCATTTAATTTCATTTGCTTTTTCTTGCTCATTTCAATTTCATTTACTTTTTCTTGTTGGGACTCATGGTTCCTTGCTTCTACTATAAGAAAATTGAACATACCTATGAACTTGGGTTGCATCATTATTGGAATGCATGAAGTTATCCTTCTGCCCAAGGGGGTAATATATGCCAGTTTGCTTACATTACAGTATATAGTGAATAAAGTGAAATTGGAAATAAAGAAAAACAAATTGTATGAAGACTGAAAGTTTAAAATTTTCATTCTAAATCTTTATTAATATCTAACAATTAGAAACACGAACAAGCCAATTTCTTACTAATATTTTATTTTATTAATATTATTATTATATTTTTTATTTTTTGGGAGATATTTACGACAAAAAGTGACTTAAACTGCAACATTGAGAGTCACGAGCATGATGAAACCAAAGTTCTAAAATTTACGAGTGCCAAGAAAGAGAGATTGTTATAAACAGAAAAATTTCAACGTTTGATAAATCAAGAAAATACCCCGTTGATAGAGAATAATCCATAATTTATCATAACATCCATCCAGTCGTATCATTCAAGACGCAGCTCGTTAGCTCCAAGGTGAGGACGAAGGCAAACACGAACCTCGTGCTCTTCTGGTCCAACTCGGTGTTTAGGCACCATGATCTCAAGGCCTGTTCCTGTTTCATCGCCATATGCTTCTAGCTTAGCGTCATCTGGGATTCGAGCAGGAAGCGGGATCTCCCTTACGAATTCACCAGGAGGGCAGTGTTCCGGAGAAGGATCCGTCAGCTTGAACGTTCTATCATTTCTTTTGATAAATGGCATGCAAGCTGTGCTCACAGAAGATATCTTCACAACACCATGTGTGAGATTATTCCACCAAGTAACTTTAACCCTTGTGAGGTCAGCAAAAGGCAAGCTTATTATGATCAAGTATCCATTTTCATCCTCATAAATCGTTTTCGAAGCCGTGACAGGCCCGTATAAGTTTTTCATCACTCCACTAAACTCATTCAACCATGGCGGCTCAATTAGGTGGCTTTCTGGATCTTGAACTCTATCATGGTGTTGATTCATGACCAAACAAAACTCTTCATCATTGCCATTCAGACACAAGTCTTTCTTCCTCTTGTGGCAAAGAGATGACAAGTCCTGCCCACTACCATTCGCGAGATTTGAAGATCGAATCAATAGATTCAGACTAGGACCAGTGGGCAATTTTTTTGCATGTAAGTGTGAGTTAGTCTTCAATGCAGCAATAAGGGGTTTCTCGGGCTCAAATTCAGTGTTGGGAAGGTTTCTCCACAATCCAAACTCACTGGCTTCAGGAGGGAGCGAGAAGTTCAAATCCCTGCCCGTGAGTTCGATCCACCTTCTTTGCTCTTCCTCATCGAGACCCTTGAGATTAGGCGAATGAACAACCTCGATCCCATGAAGACACTGAGGATTGGATAGGCCCCTGTAATGCTTCCTCTGCATTCTATGAGACCTAGAAAAACCCTTATCGACGCTGAATGGAAATGGACGCTCACCCGGGCGCGAGTGACCATTCATGTAGCTCCTCAATTGCATCTTCCCCAATGCATTATCAGGCCTTTCCTTAAACACCCACATGTACATATTCTCCATATCATGCTGAACCAAGAACACCTCAGGATCAAGATCAGACTTATCAAAACCCGATACTCCATTACCATCCCAAACTATCTTTCCCTTCGATTTCTCATTCAAAACAGGCTTGAAATAATAGCTAAAGAAAAACCAAGCACCCCAAACACTATCTAATCTCTTGCTACATTTTCTTCCAGCCTTTGGAAGATTGAGAATAGCATCAGATTCATGGATTTGAGTTCCTAAGCTACCATCAAACATATCGAAGGTATCTGAATTCCACGAATGTGGAGGACTACGCTCCGCCGAAAATGGAAGATTGATGTCTGGTGGTCGAGAAAGAACAATTTGCCTATTCATATCTCTTTCCAATTCATCATGACAACTGGAACTCGAATCCATAGACAAAAGCGTCAATGGATGGTGATTCTCCATACCAGTTAGCAAATCCTCCCCCATTCTCACCTTTCTCCCTTATACACGAATTCCTTACTATGATGAACAATTCAACTCGAATCCCACAAATTTAAAAAAAATCACACCCAAATCCTTAAATCTTCTCACTACATTAGCAATTTCAACACCAACTCCACAGTCAAAGAAACCAAAACTTAATCGATCAATATCACAATCAAAATCAGATCTTTTCAATCACACCCAGAAAGAGAGACTGAGAAAACCTTGAGCAAGAGGAACCACAATAACCCTAGAAATCTATTCACCATGCGAGGGAGTGAAACAAACTGTTTAGTCGTTTATAGAAGAAATTTGAAGAAGAGAAAAGCTTGGATAATAGATTACCTTCGCAGATTGGGTTTCCAATTCACACGAACACAAAAAAAGATCCACTCCTTCAAAACCAAAATCCGCTTCTCCAATAAACTGCTTCGGAGCTAACGAGAAGGAAGAAAATCAACGATAACGGTTTCCGTCATTTTACTGTAACAAATAGAACAATTTACACTTTTGGTACCTTAACTTTTTCCATCTTACTAGTTTGTTCCCATAATTTTTGACTTTACCCAAAATAGTCCAAACTAGCAAAATTTATTATCAATTTGGTCCATTTGACCAGTACCGTTGACCATTATTATATTTTAGAATAATTTACATAAATGCCCCCTAAACTATGTAAGAATTGTTACATTGTCCCTTAATTTTTTTTTTCGACATTAAACTTCTCAAACTCTTATTAATTGACAAATATGCCCCCAAAACTTTATTTAAGTTACTTTTTCTCAATTTTTTTGAAAAAAATGACACTTTACTCATTTGACACTTTGTCCTCCAAACTTTAATCAAGAAAAAGAAAAATGAAAAGAAAAAAATTATTTTTTTACTAGGTTATTAAAGGTGGGTAGAAAAAAAAAACAAAAAAAAAAGAAAAAGAAAAGGAAAAAAAACGAAAAAAAAAAAAAAAAAACAAAGAAAAAGGAAAAAGAAAAAAAAAAAAAAAAAAAAAAAAAAAAGAAAAAAAAAAAAAAAAAAACTTGAAAAAGAAAAAAAATGAAAAAAAAATGAAAAGAGAAAAGAAAGAAAAAGAGAAAAATATATATATTTTTTATCAGGCTATTAAAGGTGAATAGAAAACAAAAACAAAAACAAAAACGAAAACGAAAAAGAAAAAGAAAGAGAAAGAAAAAAAAAAGAAAAAAAAATTTGAATCAAAGAAAAAAGAAAAAGAAAAGGAAAGAGAAAAATAAAACAAAACAAAAACAAAAAAGAAAAAAAAAAGAAAAAAACTCGAAAACTCAAAAAAGAAAAAGAAACAAAAAAGAAAGAGAAAAGAAAAAGAAACAAAAAATTGAAAAAAAGAGTAATTTGATTAAAGTTTGAAGGATAAAGTGTCAAAGGGGTAAAATGTTATTTTTACAAAAAAAAAGAGAAAAAAAAAAGTAACTTAAATAAAGTTTAGAAGACAAATTTATTAATTAATAAGAGTTTAAGGGGTTTAAGATCAAAAATAAAATTAAGAGATAATGTGATAATTTTCACATAATTTGAAGGTATTTATATAAATTATTCTAAAATATAATAATAGTCAACGTTATTATTTAGTAAATGGACTAAATTGATAATAAATTTTATTATTTTAAACAATTTTAGATAAAATTAGACCAAATGAGTAAGATGAAAAAAATGAAGAACACTGCTAAATTGTTCTAAATATAATCGTCTGAGACCATCATTAATTTGAGATTTAAAATAAAAACAAAATCTCAAAACCAGAAAGGAAAATCACAAGAAGATTCCAACTAATAAATTCGAAGAGCCTCTACTCCAACTATAAAAGCCCCTCTTCTCCCTCGTCTCTTCCTCACAAGTTATCCTTAAACCCTTCTTCAACCTTCAACATCACTCACAAAAACCCAACTTTATTCATAGTTTGATATAATTTCTTCAAAAGGGTCTGTTCAGAAATGTGTGGTGGAGCTATAATCGCCGACTTCATCCCAAATCGACGCAGCCGAGTCACTTCTTCCGACATATGGCCCAACTCGCCCTTCGCCAAGATCAACACCAACTTCTTCGACTCCGATATTAGCCGACTTGCTCACGATGATCCTCTTCATCTCAAGCGATCCATGCCCATTTCAGGTTTTGTTTCCTTCCTTTAATCTAAATCCTGACTAAAGTTTCTTTCTTGTACTGGGTTTTGAGCGAGTAATTTCTGCCAACAGATGGTGGGCAAGCAGAGAAACCTGCAAAAAGGCCCCGGAAGAATCTCTACAGAGGTATAAGACAGCGTCCGTGGGGAAAATGGGCCGCAGAGATTCGCGATCCGCGAAAAGGGGTTCGAGTTTGGCTCGGTACCTTCAACACCGCCGAAGAGGCGGCCAGAGC
>WUAT03138680.1:0-12369 GCA_010015005.3 Ulmus americana | reverse complement strand
AGTAAAAAGTAATGAAAATGTAATATGGAGAGAATAAATTTTTAGAATAGTGTGAGAAAATAATATCAAGTATTAATAATACTTTACACAAATATAACACAATATTAATAAAAGGGATAGAACATTATTAATGTCTAACTAAACGAGGACTATGGTTTTTATTTATTTAATATTATTATTGTTAATATAAAAAAGATTAATTGGGTCCAACGCCCTCTTAATTTTGACCGGTTTGACATTTTGCTCCCTTAACTCTAAAAATCACCACTAAATCCCTCTAATTTTAGAAAAATAGGCACTTTATCCCTTCACCGGTTTTTCTTAAGCTTTTTTTGAGTCTATTTTGCATTTGAATTACTTCAAAAAAATCCAAAAATACCTGTGAGGGGGTAAAATGCTTATTTTTATAAGGTTGAAAAGGTTTAACGGCTGTTTTTAGAATTGAGAGGACAAAATGTCAAATCAATTAAAATTAAAAGAGTATTCAAACCAATTAATTTATTAAAAAAAGAAAAGATATATAACAAAATATTTTTAAAAATATATATATAATTTTTTATTTGAATGAGTCGACTACTTAGAATTTTAAAAAAATTAAACTCAAACCCGTTTGAAGTTTTATTGGATTGGGTAAATAAACCAAAAAAAAATATGGAATTAAATCAGATTGGGTTAGTTTTATTTTGTTGAATTAAGTGGATAGCTCGGATGATCGGATATTTTGCCCACGCCATTTGACAATTGGTAGTTACTATTTTCTTTTTTAATAATAATTACTCTCAATAATTCAAGTAATTTGTGGCGTCAAATAATTGAAGTTGGCTACCTGGTGCATGTATGACACGTGACGTAATAATAGGAAATTAGGATAAAGTATACAATTATGAAAAGGCCACCACTATCTTTAATCCAATCCAATCGACTTACGTGGCAGAGAGGTGCTTACTTGGACCTACCGAGATAAACGATCCAATCTGGTGGAGGCTGGACGTATTAAGCCAAGTCCGCCACGTGCTTTTTGGACTGGAGCTATCTTTTGGGGGGTTACTACGGGAATGCCCCTAAAATGAGGCATCAAAACATTTATACCCCTGTTTTACATCTATTACAAATGTGCCACTTTTTTTTTTAATCTATTTTACCCCTCTATAAAATAAAAAATTATAAAGAAATTCAGAGACTGAGATAGATGACCCTGAATATAAAGAGGTAAAAATATATTTTATACCAAAAAAATAATACATATGTAATGACTTTTAAAAAAGTGTGCAAATGTAAGGGGTTAGGGAAAAGGGGGTATAGGGTGTAATTTCCTCCATTTATGACCTAGCTAACCTCGTTGCCTCACAGGCTCACAAAATGCATGATTTTTGTTTTTTTTTTTTAGTAGACAATGGAAATGCTTTACATAAAAAACAGAGATTTGCACAAATAACTCCCATATGAGGAACTGCTAACGTTTGGGCCCAAAACTCCCAAGCTCAAGTTGAAAGGCCCACTATCTTGTTTGTTCTAGTATATTTTCTGTTATTATTATTATTATTGTGATTTTACAATATTATTTATTTTTCCTCATTTGCACAATGAAAACAATCCTATTAATTTACATATCAAAATTATAGTCTTAACTACAAAAGGAATAATTTGAGCAGAAATTTTAAATTACAATGTATAAAATATAGAAAAGAAAATAACTTTCTTAAAAATTTTAGTTAGGCCCACTTCTTTTAAAATCTCGGTCGAGGTTGCTTCCACATTTTGTCACATTCTTTCGACATATTATGGTCACAATTTTTGCTCCACAATAAGAAATCTTTACTACAAATATGATATTTTCAAAATTATTTTTTAACTCATTTTGTTTGGTAGAAAAGAGAATCTGGACTGGTCCTAGACGTGTCACTGTTAACAGAAAAAGAAGGAAAAAAAAAATTCCAATCAATGCTTTTGAAAAAAAAAAAATTCAGTATCTTCACGTGTACCTAAAAAAAAAAACCCACTTTAATTATTGCATGATCAATTATGGTTTTGGCTTATGTCCTCTTCATTACCAAACCATTAGGTGGGTTTAAACAGGTGTAACCTTCTCCCACAATAAAGCATTCCCATTAAATTTGTTTTTAATCCTCATTATACTTTGCCCCTCTAACTCTAATATGCAAGTTTTTCGTTAGATTCCACTATATGAGCCTTTTCTTCACCTTTGAATATTGTTCTTGTAGTGTTAGATTTTAGATGGGATAGTGACACTTTGGTATCCCGAGATAGGTAAAAAATTGAAATAATTATGTATTACTATCGTTTAAACTTCAAAATAACATCCAACTCTAAAAAAATTAAAATTGAAAAAAAAAAAATACTAGTCTTGTTACTTGGAAATCTATGTCATTAGAGAGAGAGAAAAAAGACAACGAATTTTAATATAGAATTCTATTTTGTCAAACAAATTGAAATATGAGATATCATTGTATTATTATACAAATCTTAGAATATTTTATAAAAAATTTAAACCTTGGCCAATTGGTTCTATCATCGTTGGTCAAAGAGGAATTAATGTGAAAATAAAGTAGATCCAAATTCAAATCTTGAGAACAAATAGTATATATCTATTAAACTCAAGACTTTGATATATTATCATCTTTTTTGATTTGAAATCATTAGAATAAGCTTTCAATTATTGATTAGGTATAATGATCAATAATGCTACAAAACACTTGAGAATTTGTCACACCTTATTTCAGTGTTTTATAGCACATATAATTGGAATCTGGCAAGAACTTGATGCTATTTTAAGCAAATAAGATAAACCCATGTCCATAGAAAACGATGAGAGGCAAAATTTTGAAGAAGGTATCCACTAGAGCTAGCTAGCCCTCTTCTTCTAATGCATGTCTTTGTCTAAGGTGAGTGATATGTCTATTTCCATGTGAAAAAAAAAAAAAAAAAAAAAAAAAAAAAAAAAAACCCCACTTTGCCTCACATGATACTTATATAATCTAGCCCTTGTTGGCTCCAAAGTGATGCAGGAAAATATATATATATATATATATATATTCCTCGACAAATTTATATTATATGCTTTGAGATAGACAGGGAAGGGCGTAGAACCATTAGATCCTATCAATTCAGATTTTGTGCCACACCAAGAATCCCAACATTTTAATTTTCTTTTTGATCTAAATTTTCTTATCAAGTTGAAGAATATCGGTGCATTACCCATGATTATTCACTTAACTAACTTTTAGTTAACCCCTATCCGGCTTTAGAATGGTTCTATTCTATGATTCTATCAGAAGTTGGGCACATTTGCGATACTTTTCGTCTTTTCTAATAGTAGAAGAAGAAAAACATAACTTATGTCTTAGTGTTAGGGTTTAGGAAAACAAAAATAATGAGTAAATTTATTAATAAACAATAAAATAGTAGGATAGAGATTTTTAAAACTATTAATTCTATATATCAAACAAACCCTAAGAATCATGCATATGCATGCATATATTATAAGAATTTGCAGCATAACTAATTATCATGGGCGTGGCGTATCTCTTATACCTATATATAAATCATGGAAAGATATTATACTTAAACTTATATCTTTTATTTTCCATTCTCGAGCCAAACTTGATCTCTGAGTCTTTCTTCCTATAAACCTCTTTTGGCACGCGGACTTGACGTGGGCAAAAGCTTATATGTAATAATTAAAAATATATATATAAGAATCCCTAAGTGATCACAAATCATGATTTGTTCCAATTGAAAATATGCTTTCGATCCTTTTGTTCAAAAAGAAATCTTAAATGAAAATTCTTAGGTAAGATTTGCATCTTTCAATTTGGCCACGTTTTAGTCAGAAATATATTAATAGAGAATTCGGGTATGCAAAGTTCTTGTTTCTCCATTGGTTTGGCATCATAGCTTGGTCAATAGGGAACCTCACTCTCCAACATCATCACACCAACTTGTAGAAATTTCGTCAAAATTTTCTAATTTTTTAACAATATAAGAGTGTCATGCCTAAATTCAAAAAGGAATCTTTTACTTGAATTAATATTTAAATTATTTAGTTTTAGATGAAATAAGCGATTTGGCTTGTTGTTGATGATCTTTTAATTTGTGGAATTATTCTGCTAGAGTGGGGAGAGAGATCTTCTCATGACAAAAAGGAAACAAATGCTTATTCAATGAAGCACAAAACCACTCATATGTTAGACTAAAAGAGTCTAGTTAGGTCATATGATTCTTATATGACCCTCTTTTGAAAACTAATTTGTTTTTTTATTATTTAAAAATCAAAAATCAAAAAGAGAAAAGCTGAATTGCTTTTTCTTATTACCAACTTGTTAGTGCATTGTACTTGGAATATATTGTTTACCCAAATGAATGTTCAATAGGGACTTTTGGAACCAATGAAATTGTGTTGGTTTTTGGAATGCTAACCTCTTCAATAATAGAAAGCAAGTTCTATTATTGCTCTTAACACATATATGATATTAGTTTTAGTGTTGGCTATGATCAATTAGTGTTACCAAGTAATATTTATATATATGTGTGTGTGTGTGCCAGCTATAGGTCATTAACAAATAGATAGAAAAATTGGTGATTTACAATTATATGTCACGCCAATTGAAGCATGCCTATGGCCCATAGCATCTATCCCCCATGTGAGAGGTTGTATGTTCAAACAATGCCCAAAAAAACCTTACATTTGTTGTGTTAGATAAAGTGGAGTTTTAAAGTCTTTCAAATGTTAATTGACTTCTAATAAGTGTTGTTGAAATGACAGACTTTTTTATTTATTAATTTTCTAGGAATATATACAGTTGGTATTTGAAGTGGTATGATTGAAATGTCCTTTCTTTTAGATTTTGGTTTAGCATTCAAGCATGTGTGGCCCTCTTGATTTTGGAATTCGGGGATGGAAAGAGGCAAATAATAGCATAACGTGGTTGACCAAATTAATCCCTTTTTTCTTCTCATAGATTAGCCCTAATCATATCTAAATGTTTATAATGATTTTGTTATTTTCATGATTTGAACAGTGATCATATTTACTGATTTGAATATTATTATTGTTCACATACTGTTTTATTTATTTATTATTATTTGAACGATAATCTTGTTTAAATTATGATTCATCATATCATGAAAAATAAAATAAAAAACCCTTCTCCACTACAATATTCATTTCTACATTATCCTATTTACTAAGGTAATCATATTTGAATCCTAATTTAAATATATTAATTATATTCAAATCACCAAAATGTTATTCAAATCACGAAAAGAACACTCCAAATAACAATTGTGTTAGATTATAAAATTATTATCACCTTCTAATAATTTAATTAAACTAATAAATTGAGATTGGTTTAACTTAATATTCTGGAAAGAAAAAAAAAATTCTGCAAATGCTCAAAAGTTTGTTAAGTACCAATTCATGGCTAATATGAAATTTTCAAGTTAATCTATTGACAATGTTTATACAAAAATTATAACAGTAAGACTAAGCTCGATGTGATACCTCTCCTATTTTAAAAACAAAGCATTATATTGTCACTGATTGCTTTTATCATAATTAGGGTTTAATATAGTATATCATGATAGCATATTGTTATAACGAATCACATAAATAATCTGATTTTATGCAATGACATGAATAATATATGAGTTATTGTAATTCATTAACTACATAATATTCTTCTAATCAATATTTTCTCACAAAATGACAAAACAAGTAGCGTGTTCCTTAGTTTCTAATGTGAAATGCGCGTAAGACACATAAATTAAATTTATAATATAAAGTCCTAATTACTGCATCTTATTATTTTCTACATATTACATCCGAAAAAATACATATAGAATGAAAAATAGAAGAAAAAAAAGAGTACAGAAGCATGTAAGTGATTCTAAAGTCGACCTAATACATGAAAGGGTAAATAATTTCTTGGTAAAAAGCTACAACTAAACCTATATTACCTTGCACGTGAGGAAAAATCCACTTTCATTTGGTTGGATTGGATTCCATATCAAATCATGGTTTTATTTATTTATTTATTTTTATGAAAATCTCATTAATTTATCTTTTACATAAAGTTGTACGTTCTTAAGGACGTTGATTTAAAATAATGATGGTTATTAACAGTCTTAAATATAAGAGACTACGTGGAAGTCCATCATGCCGATCTGGACCTTAGTAGGAAGGTCCCAAACACATCACATCATCAACTGTTTCGGTTAGAAAATAGTTGAAAGAGGATATGCCAAAACCAAAAAAGAAGGAAAAGATTGAAGAAAAAGTAGGGTTTTATCCCTAAATCTAGTTTCGTCTTACCCATTAATCTTCAAAATATACCCAAAATAAAAAATAAAAAAGATCCAATACAGATGGAAGCTTTGGAAGTTTATAGAGTGATTTGGACTCCTAAAAAGAAAGCAAAACGCCTTCACAATTTGACACGAGTGGATAGAGTTTATATAGAAATTGGGGTGTTTTGCCGCCCACAAAACAAATATATATATATATATATATATATATATATATATATATATATATAGGATAAGGGATTGATATATAGATGATGAACATGAGCATGCAAATACTATTCATGGGGTCATATTGTACTGATGGTGAACACAAGTTGATGATAGGAGAGTGAAAGATAAGGACTAAAAGCTTTCTTTTTTTTTTTTTTTCAATTATTGTTATCTATTTATTATTTTATTAATGTAGCTAAAAAGTGAAAAGTAATTTATGTGGAACATTCTTTTTAAATTTCCCAAATAATTAATGCCCTTGAGCTAAATGCTCATGGTTTTTCATGGTATTCCACGACATTGATACGATTTCTTTAGCTGGAGTTGACATATTTCCTTTTTCTCGGACAAATGTTGATTTTCTCGTCTTATACGTGTAGAAAAAGTAAAGTAAACAAACTAACAACCAAATAAATTGTGCTAAAGAAATGCAAATGGGCCATAGCCATATCTATATGTAGCAGAACTTTTTCTTTTTAATGTGCATATATATGGGTACTTTTACCATAATAATGGAATATTTTAATAACTTTTAAACTTTATTATTTTTTTCGATCATTTTTAAATTTGTTTTTTCTAATATTGTTAAGATAATTTTATAAAATTTTGTTATAACACCAGTTTTTGTTAAAAAAATATATAACTCTTCATACTAACTATAAATTTTGCTAAAAATTATAGTATAGTCAATACAAATTTTATTATATCTTTAAATAAAAACTCATATTAGAACAAAATTCTATTAGAATATTAATAAGACATTAGAAAATAATATATTCAAAAATTATCAAAAAAAAAATGATGTTATTAAAAAGTTTGTGATAAAAATAATAATAAAATAAAATCACTAACGAACAATTTTCATATATATAACAAACATAAATGTTGACAAATATTTGCTCCGTTAACTCAACCACCAAAATGATGGCCCTCTACAAAGAGAAAAGTAAACATATATGTATGTATAAACAATTTGAGTGAGTGGGATGCTTAATATAATATAGCTTATATATAAATATATAGCTTGCTTCGTGGAAATTTCCCTATCATTAAAGATTAGAAAAGTTGATGAAAGATAAGCTTAAATAAAATTAAAGAATGTGATATATAATTAAAAATAAAAATAAAAATAAAAAATGGATCATTGTAATTGACACAGATGATAAGTTGCTTATCCTGTCAACATATTATCATCACTTTTTTTAGCTTTAGGGTTCCGTTTGCTATTTGTCAAGCTTCCTTAAAAACTCGTATTTTTAACTGATTTTTTTTTTTTTTTTGAAGTACAAAAAATGATGGAAAGAAAAGAGGTCGAGAAAAAATTATTATAATTTTTTATAATGCAAATTGAATTTTGAATGTTAAAGATAAAATAAAAACCAAATAGGGATATTGGAAGAGCAATATATATATATATATATATATATATATATATAGACACACACATGCATATCTAAATATATGTTGTTCCTAAAGAAGAATGAAATCATTATAGAGATATATGTATAAACTTTTTCGAGATGATTTTTTTTATCAATTATCTTTATGCTCCGATCGATAAATCAACTTAATAGAGGAAACTATGTTTTTTCTAATTAGAAAAAGTGAAATGACCTTTTAGAGTTAGTATCTGGCAATCAATTGGGGTCCATGTAAAACCGACCCCAAATCTAAATTAAGTAGCTTAGGAAAATGTTAAATATTAGTTTGGTATGAAAGCATAACCATTATTCTTAAAGAAATTTCTCTACAATGACCCTTATAAATTAAATAATCAAAGAGAGATTATTGCAAAAGCATATGATGTAATTGATGATATCTGCATTTGTAGTTTATTCAAGGCATATGCCAATGTCACTATAATAAGGCTAATATATATAAATATAGAGAATGAGTTTCAGAAAACATATTTTTTTACCCCAATTTAAAATCATTGGATGAAAGCTCATCTAATGATAATGATTTAGAATTTAAAGCACATATTAAAATACTAATTTAATATTAGATTATTTGATTTAAATATTTTAGAGTTGATTTTGGAAAGTTGTTAGGAAATTCGAAATTCAACTTATAACACCCAAGTTCAAACCAATTTGTAACAAAGTGAATCAAAGCAATAAACTAGAAGGATTGGACACAAGAATTTGTTATCGAGGCTTGGCCAATTGTGCCTATGTCCCTATAAGCTCCCCGAGCTCTTTGCACTATATCAATGGAATATTACAACAAGAACAATCATACCCATACAATAAAACAAGGAATTTGATTGAGAAGAAAAATTAGAAACTCAAGAAACAAATATGTTTGAATCCCTAGAATTTTCTCCAGAAAATTCTAATTACGAAACCCTAATCCTCTCACCAATACTCTCTCTCTAGAAACCAAATGAAGAAGATGAAGTTCTCTTATTAGAAATCTCAGCTCTCTAATCTCTGAAAATTACCCAGCACAGTCTAATATGAACAAGGGAAAAATCCTCTTTTATAAGCGATAACCAACTTAATTACCAAGAGAGAAATAGACCCTTAAATATGATGACGTGGCACCATCTAAAGCATAGATCCCTTGAGTGAAATGGTGCATTTCACTTATTCCACAAATCAAACACGACAACTCCAATATAATTAATTCAACAGCATGTAGGTTGTGGCCTAAGAATTTGGGCACTGTGGCGCAAGACCCACTAAACCATGCTGGGAAATTGGCACTGCGGCTGGGAAGAGCTAAGTTGCGACGTAGGAATACGAAAAACAAAAATTGGAGCAACTCCAACATGGCACCGCGGCATGCAAGGACCCGCACCTCAGCTTGGAAGACTCTGATTTCTCGAGTCGCCTTAGTTGGCAAAAGCAGCGCTGCCGCCTGCAATGGTTATTGAGCATAGCTTATATTAATCCTCCAAAGTGTTATCCATTGACCTTAGAATTGGTTGAACTAAATTCCAACAATCTCCACCTTAGTTCAAGCAATTATAAACAAAGAAATATGCAAAGAGAAACGAATCCAAACTCAAAACTAAATTATCAATTAACTTTGACCGATCTTAAGCAATTCAAGATAATACTTGACTTTGTTAAGATCTAGAAATTTTGTACCGACATCTGCAGGATTCTCCTCTGTAAAAATCTTATCAACCTAAACCACACCTTCTATAACCTTCTCTCAAATGAAATGGTATCTGATGTCAACATGCTTAGTTCTCTCATGCAAAACAAGTTTTTGCATAAGTAAAGAGTGCTTTGGTTGTCCATAAACACAATCACTTGTTCATCTAGTAGCTTTAGCTTTGTGAGAAGTCCTTGAAGCCAAATCACCTCCTTGATTGACTCGGTAGCAGTAATGTACTTTGCCTTGGTAGTAGACAATGCAACAATCGGTTGCAATTGTGATTTCCAATTGATGCAGCAACCATTGAGAGTGAAAAAGTATAAAGTAGTAAACCTCCTCATGTCTCTGTCTCCA
The DNA here is from genome assembly GCA_010015005.3 of Ulmus americana. Classification (NCBI taxonomy): domain Eukaryota; kingdom Viridiplantae; phylum Streptophyta; class Magnoliopsida; order Rosales; family Ulmaceae; genus Ulmus; species Ulmus americana. The sequence goes on along the minus strand of WUAT03138680.1, from coordinate 2,373 downwards.
CCATAATCTGAATTCACAAAGCCTTTAAGCCAAATAGATTTCTCCTTCTTCTCATAAACTAGACTCGTATCCAAAGAACTTTTGAGATACCTCAACAACCATTTCATTGCCATACAATGCTCATGTTCCGAGTTTCTCATGAACCTTCTAAGAACACTTATAGCAAATGAAAGGCCAGGTCTAGTGCTCATCATTGAATACATAATCGATCCAATAGCTTGAGAATAAGATATTTTCTCCATGAGCCTTTTATCCACTTCATTTTCTGGACATTGCTTCAAAGAAAGCTGAAAGTGCCCCGCAAGAGGAACATTCACTGGTTTGGATTCCTGCATGGAAAACTTTGCAATTAACTTATCCAAATAACCCTTTTAATGAAGCTTCAACATGTGCTTCTTTCTATCTCTCGCAATGCTCATCCCAAGAATCCTCTAAGCGGCCCTCAAGTCCTTCATATCGAACTCTAAGTCCAGTTGCCTTTTCAACCTTGAGATGTTATCTTTGTCCCTACTAATTCACAACATATCATTCACATAAATCAAAATAAGACCGATATTTTCTACCTTCAACCCTTTACAGTTCAAGCATGGATCGTAGCTGTTCTTCTTGAATCCAATACTAGTCACAAAACTGTCAAACTTTTTGTTCCATTAATTAGGCGATTGCTTCAACCCATAGAGTGACTTTCTCAACTTACAAACCAGCTCCTCATACTTTTGCTTTCTGCTCAAATCCTTCCAACTGCTTGATGTAGATTTCTTCCTCAAGTTCACCTTGCAAGAACGCTGTTTGGACATCCATTTGCTCAATTTTCCAATCGAATTGAGCAACCAAGGCAAGCATCATCCTAATAGTCTTGTATTTGACCATTGATAAGAAGACATTTGTGAAATCAACACATTCCTTCTGTGTAAACCCCTTGGAAACCAACATTTCCTTGTATCTTCTTGGTTCACTTGGTAAGGCTCCCTCTTTCACCTTGAAGATCCACTTTCAATCGATGATTTTCTGACTCTCCAGTCTTGGAACTAACTCTCAAATTTGGTTCTGATGTAGAGAATCCATCTCCTCTTCCATAGCAAGCCTCCACTTCTTAGAATCTTCACATCCCACTACTTCCTTGTAGTTGTCCGGTTCAAAGTACTTCATCTCATGTCTGAAATAAGAGCGAAAGCCACTGCATCTACATGACTATATTTTGTTGGAGCTCTTATTTCTCTATCACGGGTGAGTTGGTAGTCGATTAAGATCCTTCGAGTCATAGCTTCTTCTTAACATGCATTGTTGTCAGATTCTTCTTCATCTAGATCTGCAACAACCTCTTGATCTTGTTCACCTCAACATTGGTATGTCTTTCTTCTAGCTCATCTTGACACCTAATGAGAACTTTGTTCGTGTTTTCTTCTTGGCCTACAATGGGGTAATTTTTCTCCAAGCAAGGAAATATATTTTCATTAAATATTACATCCCTGCTTATTTTGATTTTAATTCCTTTAGATCCTCTAGATCAAAGTCTATATCCTTTAACCCCATCCCCGTATCCTAGAAAGACACACTTCTCTGCCATTGGGTCTAATTTTCCTTCCCTTTGGTATGCATATGCAACACAACCAAAACCTCTAAGGTTATCTAAATCCTATAGCATTATTAGGTGATCTATTTACCAAGTAAACTACTGTAGCTATAGCCTCAACCCAAAACCCTTTAGGAACACCTGAACTTATCATCAAACATCTCACTTTATCTAAGAGAGTCCTATTCATTCTCTCAACAACTCTATTTTGCTAATGTGTATATTTAATGATTCTATGTCTCACAATACCATAATCTTCACAAAATTTATTAAATTTATCATTGTCATACTTTAGATCGTTATCGGTTCTAAGAACCTTAACTTCTCTCCGTGTTTGTTTCTCCACTATACTCTTTCAAACCTTAAATCTATCAAATGTATCCGATTTATTCTTAAGTAAATAAACTCGTACTTGCCTAGAATAATCTTCAACAAGAGATAGAAAGTAAGTGTTACCTCCAAGAGTTGGTGTCTTTTTGGGTCCCCAAAGGTCGGCATGGATGTAGTCAAGAATCTCATTTGATGTGTGCTACCGCGGCTTGAAACTCAACGTATGTTGCTTTCTGAGAATGCAATGTTTGCAGGAATCCAATGTGCTGATGTACTCACTATCAAGAATCCCTTGCTTTCTGAACTCTTGTAGTCCCTTCTCACTCATGTGTCCTAAATGGCAAAGCCAAAGCTCCGTCTTGTCCTCCCTTGCAACTAGCCTTGCTCCAGATTTGTTGACACATGTTTCTCCAATTATCTCGAACAAACAATGTTGCATTCTGCCTCTAATCACTGTCAAGGATCCCTGG
>WUAT03138569.1:0-12371 GCA_010015005.3 Ulmus americana | reverse complement strand
CTATCCCAGAGTACAACCTCAATGTCGAGCCCGTGGAAGTGGTAGCTATCATGAAAATGTATGGGCAATACCGTCAAGTGGCCTAGAAAGCCTAACAAACAGATCCCAAGCTGGAAACTACTGAGTGGTGTGAGTTCCATGCTGAACACAGCTACTCTACTCCTGATTGCGTCGCTCTACTCCTTGAGATCCCTAACCTTCTTAAGAAAGGCCATCTCCAAGACCTATTCTCCAACAAAGGAAAGACCACTCTTGCTCTGCACGACAACCGTGGGGTGGATCAGCCTACAGAGCCCACCCCTGAGAGGACTGTGAACATCATGACAGGTGGCTTAGAGGTTAGTGGCATCACCTACTCCAACAACAGACCGCATGCAAGGGTTGCAGTTAACCCAAAGACCAACTCTTCTCTACCACCATCCTACACAGAAACAGATCAAGTCATCACCTTCATGGACAATGAGGACTCAACACTCATCAATCCTCACCATGATGCCTTTGTCGTCTCCTTACTTATTGCCAATTATAGGATCAAGAGAGTCCTAGTTTGCAATGGTTCATCTACCAAAATGCTCTTCCTTAACATTTTGAAAGAGATGAAGATTAGAAAGTCCAATATCCATTGTCGCTCTACAATCCTCGTCGGATTCAGTAGGGAGCAAAAGTTCACCCTTGGATACATCACTCTACTAGTCTATGCTATAGGAGTGAACCTATACATCACCTTCGTAGTATTGGACAACCCTTCAGCCTATAATGTGATCCTTGTTAGACCGTGGATACATGAGATAAGGGTAATCCCATCTACCTTCAATCAAATCATCAGATTTCCTACGAAGTGGGGAGTGAAAGAGATCAAGGGAGAACAAGGCATGTCATGCGACTACTATTGTAACAATATGAGAGGCAATCCCTCCCATGACAACACCTCCGACTGAAGTCACCACCATCGAAGCACCCGATTCTTGGAAGACTCCTACTTCTATGAGCTCCAAGTTCAAGAAGGACGTGACATCCACAATAGCTAGAATGCGATCCATTTCCAAGTTATATTATTTCCAAATTTTAAAACTTTAAACTTTGAACTTTGTTTGCATGTTTTGAGTATTGAATAATTTAGGCTCCGACCATCAGCATACTACTTCTAGCTCACATTTCATATAGGTGCTTTACAAACCACCACCTTCACTTTACAAGGAGTTTCTCATTCTAATTCTCTTCTACTTGCTTATTTCATCCAATAAGTATTGACTTAAGCATTAGAAGGCTGATGGAACCCTTACCACTCTTCTGTTTTGTAGTTGTCTAGGTAACTCTTTGACTCGACACAACAAGGATTCCTTCACTCTACGCTCATTACTTTGTGTTTATACTTGTCGAATGATTAATAATTTGAGCATTGGAGGGCCGATGGCTCTGCAATCGATCACCCTAACTTATGTCTTACAAATCAGCTACACTCTACTAGGGGACAAACGATATAGTTCTACACCTATCTATCTTCCATCATAGCTGATCACGCTACATCATGTAGCATTTAGCTTATGTTGCTTACTGAGTTGAAATTGATCTATTCAACACCACATACAACTTTTGAACGCATCCTAGTAATTGCTGGTGCACCATGCAAGCTCGAAATACTTCGACGAGTCATATTCAACCTAAGCGTACCACCTAGCCAAACACTACACTTAGTCTGGGGGATACAATGCCATGTTATGTTAAATTTTTTGAATCTTTTTTCGAGCCTTCGTTATTAATGTTTCAATCTTCTTGATTGGTCGTTGTTTAACATTTTTAGTTGTTTCATGCTACTAGATTCTCATCTACAACCTTACATTCGCATTCAATATACAAGTTTGAATAGCAACGCCCTCTTGAGACAATAAGGGTCCAACCCCCTAAATCGGATACTACATATCAAAAGAATGCCCTCACAGGGCTAAGTCATATATACAACAAAGCAGCATCAGCATGCCACCCAAAAATAATATTGAGTACAAATTAGCTACATACGCCACAAAATAAAGTCTAGGAATTCAAGAAATACTAAGTGTTGGAGCCAGCATGCTCCAAACCTACTGACTCTTCCACCTTATCCTCTTCCTGAGGACCTTCCTTTTCGCTCAGCTCATTGGCAGCCAACAACTCCTTATCCCCTATAGCCAGCTATAGATCCTCGATTTGAAGAGGAGCCTCATCTTCCCTAGCCGCTCCCCAGCCAGCTCAAACTCCCTATCTCACCAAAGCCTGATCTCATACTTAGGGTCCCATTTGGCTTGCTGACCAGCTTTATACTCGTCCATCAATTCCGTACGAGCATGTAGAGTCACATCGACTGCCAGACTCTTCATTTGCACAAGCTGGTAAGTAACTTCTTTCTTAGTAGCCTCCCTTGCAACCTTCTTCTCAGCGGATGTCGACTCCAGATCATCGTTCCTCTACTTCAACTCACCTTCCCTAGCTTGCAGCTATGAAACTTGTTTCCTTAGAGTGGCATTCACCGCTACCAGGTCCGCAGTCCACTTCTCCTGAGCGGTTACAGATCGCTTTATATGGACAAGGGAGACTAAGCTCTGCAGAGGTGTGAACACAAGTTAGATTCCATACTTAGAATATATATCTCTTCAACACAAACACACTTTACCTGGAGGTGGTGGGTGATACCTTAGTCGGACGCCTGCATTGACCCTATATCATCGTTCCTCTACTTCAGCTCACCTTCCCTAGCTTGCAGCTATGCAACTTGTTTCCTTAGAGTGGCATTCACCGCTACCAGGTCCGCAGTCCACTTTTCCTGAGCGGTTATAGTTCGCTTTATATGGACAAGGGAGACTAAGCTTTGCAGAGGTGTAAACACAAGTTAGATTCCATACTTAGAGTATATATCTCTTCAACAAAAACACACTTTACCTGGAGGTGGTGGGTGATACCTCAGTCGGCCGCCTGCATCGACCCTATATCACTCAACCTATTGTGGTCAGTTGGGAAGAGTAAAGATTCGGCAGCAGGTCGTATGAAAGCAGGGTCAGAGTAGACAAACCCATCACTCGATAGAGTCAGGGTCACAAAAGCCTCATCACTTAATCTCACCCTTTTGGCCGAAAAATTGGTTGATGAAGGATCTGGAGACTCACTTGGGGTAGTTTGAGCCCTAGTTTCCCTGTCGACATACGACGTATTAGGAAGCGGTCTCTTCCACTTCTTTTCTCCATCCACATTCCTTAGCCTCATGGCCTCCTTGGCTGATGGGAAGGTGAATTTACTAGACATTATTTCCTCTACAAGCAATAGTTCGTCTTGTGTTAAAGGTTGTAGAGAACACTCAGCGTACAAGACGTGTATAGCATGCCACAAATGGAGGATAGGCAATAGAAAATTAAGAGTTGGAGCATGTATACCTTGTTGCACCTTTTCCATGAAATTTAAAAGGTGACTAGCATGCAACCTAGATTGGACAAAATGACCCTCCAATCCCTCTGGCCTACAGGGATCTCCAATAATTGTTGAGTGCGCTTTTTAGCAAGAAGACCACTCAGCACAGCTTGGTTGAAGTCCTTATCTGCACATGACAAGAAGATCAGATTCAGTCATACATATGAACAAAAGTAAAATAAACAATACTCACTTGTTGTTATCTAGTGGGATGCTGCATCCTCGGGTCTATCCGGCCCAAACACTAGCTCGCCCCTGGCAAAGAAGTATATATCCTTCCATCCTTGGTCATTCGACCTCAGGTAAGTGATTATAGCACTCCTCTAATTCCTCAAGATGAACTAGAACCGCCCCTTCTCTTTATCATGCTCCTTCAAGTAATAGGAGTAAAACACCTCTCCAAGCCCACATTCGACATCATGTTGCATGCTAAGGCATTCTAGGGACATCAGCAATTGCCCCCCATTCGGCATCATCTAGCTTGGCGTGACCTCAAAATGGTCCAACACATCCCCCACCAACTTGGGGATGGGCAACCTCAACCCATCTTGAAAGGGTAACTCATAGAGCGCAACCCAACTGGGCACAACCCAGTCCACACATTCATGAGCCTCTGGGGCTGAAATCTCCATTGACTTGGGAAACTTGTAGAAGTATCTAAGTTTCCCTAGGTCGGTCTCCTTGATCTTTGATTAAGGATTATTGATCAAAATCCCCTCACCTAGATGAATTGACGAACATGCGTCTTCATCATGTTCCACCAACTGGCCTTCACCCCTCGACTCGACTGAAACCAAGTCTTCTGTCTCAGTCTCTTCAACAGCCAACATAGTGTCACTCGGCCCTGCGCCAGTACTCGACCCCGCGTGGTCACTTGACCTTGCAATAGGAACGATATCTTCAGTACTACTCGCTTGCTGGGATCCATCATCTCTCCCCCACTCAGCCCACAATGCCTCTTCTTCAGACATGACGACACGCACTGGGGACAGCATCACTAGACAAGCTACACTCAACAAGATGTCGAATGCACTCAAACAACGATTTCTCAAGTCCCACCAATCTCACTCGACCTGATGTCGAGTGAATCATGAATAGCCACGAGCTATAACTCTAACTCCAAACTCTTATAGGGTCATAATCGCTGTACTTGACCTGATGTCAAGAGTGTACCCAGCAAGAACTCAAACTATTATACTCTAGATGATACAATGCACACGACCTACTCACCTACAAGTATCTAGGCAACAAGCTTGATAGCCTCTGTACTCAACCTGATATCGAGCCCAGGTATTTTATAACTTAGTTTGTTCTTCTCAGCTCAAACTCACGAAGGAGATACCCATAAAATTTTGACCCAAATCCAAACTTACCCAAATTTGGTTTTTCTTGCTTCTAAACACTTCCAGACACTTTGTCTAGCTTCAAATCAACCTCAAAATCCCAGTAAAATGACCAAATCGACCAATACCCAAAGAAAAATAAAACCCATTTCAGTTTAACTTCAATACCCAATGAAAACAGTGTCTAAATACTATCAAAATGCCCCAAATCGAAAGCTAAAGCAAAAAATGCAAGAAAAACTAAGAAATTTCATTTTTTTTTAATTTTTTTTTTACCTTGAACTGAAATCGAAGATGAAGAAGTTGCCTTAAACAAATGCTCTGAACTTCAAAGATCTTCAAAATACCAAAGTGAAGCTTCCCTACAAAGCCAAGGAAAAAAAACCCACTTTTTGGGTCAAAACACGTGTCAACCATCAACGACGCCTCGAAAAACGAGAAAAGTGCAATCCACCTTTTGAATTCCCGCCTATGCATGTGTCACACGTGCCACATAAGCTCACCCTATGTGACCCAACATTGTTAAGCAAAGTATTTCCCATTCTTCGTTTGACTTGAAATCATGCTGAGTCAAGGAATATTATTTACTTAAAGTCATCATTGGTCCAACGAAGAAACCACATGACTTCATGTCGAATGAAGAACATACACCCGCAGTGAAAATCTACGCATTACCAAGACACCAGTCTTGCTCACATCGCTGCATTCAACATCATGTCTAGCTTAGTTACTTCAACTAATCCGAGAATAAACCTTCACGGTGTCACTCGACACCATGTCAACTCAAGAGCCCAATGCTCAAAAAAGACTTCTCTTATAATGATGCCTCACTCGACACAATGTCGAGTGCAGTTCGAGACTACCAACTTTGCAAGTGGGGCTATTTTATTAACTAATAGATATTGTTGATCGCTTTCGACATCATGACGAGTTAGCCATACATGGACTTGTTCATAGCAATTCCGTGCAACCCTCCAACAAAGGCAATCACTCGACATCTCTCCAATTTGACAGGAATCTTCATCTTGATTGCACTCGATGCAATGTTGAGTGCAATAGATTCCTTTATATGTTGCAAATTTCCCTTTACACGGTAACAATTATCCATGTGATTACGAGGCTGCACCCGACATGGTGTCGAGTGTGATTCATGTGAATAAAAAGCATAATCTCCAACCAACCCTTTGCACTCGACATTGTCGAGTGCAAAGCCGAACGTTTAATACCTTCCATTGCATTCCACGAATGCCCTTACGGCGTTGTGTCGAGTCCTACTCTTCATAATAAACAAATATGACAACGCATGTGACATAGTAGATTCCACGAGTTCACACGACGTCTTTGGAATTTATACTACACACGTCAAGTCCAATCTCATGATTCATTTGCATTCAACGTACGTCAATAACAAAATCATTTAACTTGTCGTAGCATCCAGACGACAAGCTCTTTTTTCTAGACTGCCATGACTCCTTTCCAGGGCATTACACGACGACATGTCGAGCCCAGCATTCATACATGCTCTTCTGACTCTATGTCGAGTCCAAATGTTTAACCAGCAATCAATGGTTTCAAGCAACTTCGCATGTCATGTCATTCTGACAAGCATTTCAGCTTCCATGCTATTTGTTTGTTTTGAGATCGTGAATCGATCCTACGGTCTTTGTCATCAACTAGATCTACTCTCTAAGATTAGTACCCCTAAACTTAGATAGTGGGGGACAAATTGTATAGGTAAAAATCAATATTAACCATTTTACCCTCCATATGAGTCAGCTGGCCGCGTGCCACGTCATATTATGGTTGAGTTCAATGTCGCAGCCCATCCATGTGGGTTCAACGTGACAGCCCAATTCCTTTGGTCCATTACCAAAGCCCATCCCGGGTTCTATAACTAGGCCCAATTGGCTTTTACAAGGCTCATTTCTAGTGGACTATACATTAGGCCTATTCTACAGCCCATCCATTCTATAGGCCGACCCAGTCTAAGGGCCAGATCACTCTACAGGTCGGGTTAGTCCAGTAAAAATTGGGTTACCATTCAATGGGTGACTCTTGACCTTTCAACGCACTCTACATTAACTCCCCATGAGGGTTTCTTATCATTAAGTGCTCCCTTGATGGCCATCAATGCTCTATTATGGCCAGCAGCTCAAGGCCTTTCATTCTAACAGCTGTAGAGTCCCAAGTCAGTAGATATTCAAGCCCCAGAGGCTCATAAACATGTGGACTAGGTGTGCCCGGCTGGGTGGCTTACTATGAATTACCCTTTCAAGATAGGTTGAGCTTACCCATCCCTAAGTTGGTGAGGGAGGTGTTGGACCATTTTGAGGTCACGTTGAGCCAGCTGATGCCGAATGGATGAGGATTGCTAATGTCCCTAGAATGCCTTAGCATGCGACACGATGTCGAATGTGGGCTTGGAGAGGTGCTTTACTCCTATTACTTGAAGGAGCATGACAAAGATAAGGGGTGGTTTCAGTTCATCTTGAAGAATCAGAGGAGTGCCCTAATCACTTGCCTAAGGTCGAATAACCGAGGATGGAAGGATAGATACTTCTTTACCAAGAGCAAGCTAGTGTTTGGGCCGCATGGACCTGGGGATGCAGCATCCCACCAGAGAACAACAAGTGAGTATTGTTTATTTATTTTTGTTCATATGTATAACTGAATCTGATCTTCTTATCGTGTGCAGTTAAGGACTTCAACTGAGCTAGGCCGAGTGGTCTTCTTGCTGAAGAGCTCACTCAACAATTGTTAGAGATCCCTATAAGCCAGAGGGATTAGAGGGTCATCTTGTTCGAGTCAAGGTTGTGTGCCAGTTATCTCTGGAATTTTGTGGAGGAGGTGTATAAGGTATACTTGTTCCTCCTCTTAAGTTTCTTTTGCCTATCCTTTGTCTACGCCATGTTATACACATCATGTATAGTGAGTGTTCTCTACAACCTCTAACACACGACGAACTGTCGCTTGTAGAGGAGATTATGTCTGCTAAATTCACGTTTCCATCGACTAAGGAGACCAAGAAGCTAAGGAAAGCGGAGGGAGAAAAGAAGCGGAAGAAACTGCTTCCTAATACGTCACATGTCAATAGGGTAACTAGGCATAATTTACCCCAAGTGAGTATGCAGAACCTTCCCCAGCCAAGTCTTCGGCCAAAAGGGTGAGACTGAGTGAAGATGGGGTAGTGACGCTGACTTTGCAGAGTGACAAGTCTGTCTACTCTGACCCTACTTTCATGTGGCCTGCTCCTGAATCTTTACTCTTCTCAACCGACCACAAGAGGCTGAGTGATATCGGGCCGATGCAGGCGGCCAACTAGGGTATCGCCCACCACCTCTAGGTACAATGTGTATGTATTTAAGAGTTAAATTTTTCTAAGTATGGAAACTAACTTGTATTTACACTTTGCAAAGCTTGGTTTCCCTCGTCCATATGAAGCGAACCATAACCGCTCAGGAGAAATGGAATGTGGACTTGGCAAGGGTGACTGCCACTCTAAGGAAGCAAGTTGCCTAGCTACAAGCTAGGGAAAGAGAGCTAAAATAGAGGAATGATGGTTTGGAGTCGGCATTTGCTGAGGAAAAGGTCACGATGAAGGCTACTGAGAAAGAGATTGCTGAGTAGCTTGTGCATTAATGACCCCACACACTCGTGTGGAGCTGATAGAGGAGTACAAAGCTGGTCAGCGAGCCAAATGGAACCCCGAGTATGAGATTGGGCTTCGGCAAGACCAGGAACTCGAGCTGGCTGGGGGAACGACTGAGGAAGATGAGGCTCCTCTTCAGATTAAGGAGCCGTAGCTGGCTACAAGAGATGAGGAGACACAGGCTGCTGATAAGCTGTGTGAAAAGAAAGGTCTTCAGGAAGAGGAAAAGGTGGATGAGCCAGCGGGTTTAGAGCATATTGGCTCCAACACTTAGCTTTGTCTTGATTTTTCTTGTAGACTTTATTTTATGGCGTACATAGCTAATTTGTACTTAATATTGTTTTTGGGTGGCTCATTAATGCTACTTGTTGTATATATGACTTACCCCATGGGGGCATTCTTTTGATATGTAGTATGAAATTTAGGGGGTTGGACCTTCATTGCCCCAAGAGGGTTTCCTTTGACTAATTTTTTGTGTCGTATGTAGTTTACAAAACCATTGACGATAGATAATCTAGTAGCATAAATAAATCAAATGGTTAAAATCAACTAAGCAGAATGAATCGAAATGATGTAGAGACAAGAAAATATCGAGAAAATATAAAAAAATGTAACATAGTGTATCCACCCAACCTAAGTGTAGTGCCCAGCTAGGTGGTATGCTTAGGTTGAATGCGAGTTGTTGAAGTATATCAAGCATGTAGAGTGCAATTGTTACCAATCGGATGCTTGTTGACCTAAGGCAACCGAGGAATTTAAAAGCTGCAGGTGTTTGACACTAAATGATGTATCGTGACTAGCTATGATGGAAGATAGACCGATGTAGAACCTTGCTGTTTTGTCTCTCAGTAAAATGCAGTTGATCTACAAGACACATGCCATCAGCTCTCCAACGCTCAAGTTAAAATTCATTCGACAAGTCTAAACACAAAATAAAGAGCGTAGATTGAAGAACTTCTTGTTATGTAGAATGGAAGAGTTGTCTAGACAACTACAAGAAAGCAAATGGTATTGTCATTGGCCTTCCGATGCTTAAGTCAGTACTTGTCTGTAGAATGAAATAAGCAAATAGAAAAGAGGTAGAGTGAGAAACTCCCTGTAGAGTGAAGGCAATGGCTTACAAAGCACCTGCATGAAATGTGAGATAGAAGTAGTATGCTGATGGCTGGAGCATAAATTATTCAACACTCAAAACTCGTAAACAAAGTTCAAAGTTTAAGCAAAGTTCAGAAATGATATAACTTGAGGTGGATGGCGTTCTAGCTGTTATGGATGTCACGTCTATCCTGAGCTTAAAGCTTGTAGGCTCCTTGGTGATCTTGTAGGGGCCTTCCCATGTTGGACTGAGCTTGCCTACTGTAGCATCCTTGGTATTTTGGAAGACTCGGTGTAGAACTCAGTCCCTTTGCTTGAAAGCCCTCACCCTGATGTTCTTGTTATAGTATCAAGCCACCTTTTGCTGGTAGGTTGCGGTGCGAAGGTGTGCCATATCACGCACCTCATCAATTGTATCCAAGCTGTGATTGAGTTGCTGCCAGTTAATGTCCTCGTCGAGCTACTTGTACCTTGATGAAGGAATGCCAGCTTCGACTGGGATGACTGCTTCACTGCCATATGCTAAGGAGAATGGAGTTTCCCCAGTAGTTCGGGCTGTCATTTAATGACCAAAGCACACCTGGTAATTTGTCAGTCCATAGTCCCTTAGCCTTCTTAAGTATCTTCTTTAGAGTCTTGATGATGGTTCTGTTGGAAGACTCTGTTTGGCTATTGGCCTGAGGATTGTGTGGAGTTGAGAAGTTGAGCTTGATCCCCCACTCTTTGCCATTATCTGTGATTATTTCTTTGGGGACTCCAAAGCGGCATATGACGTTCTTCCAAATGAAGTTCTTCACTTCACGATCTCTAACTTGGTTGAAAACTTCAGTTTCTATCCACTGAATGCAAGCGTGTAGACTCGTTGTCCGGGGGCTATAGGAAGCTTCCCCACCATGTCCATCCCCCACTTTATGAAAAGCCAAGGTGAAAGGATGTGGCTGAGTTTTTCTGGAGGAAGGTGAGACACTTGTCTGAAGCATTGGTAGCTATCGCAGCATCAAACGTAATTCTTAGAGTTTAAACACATTGTGGGCCAATAGTAGCCTACTGTAAGTGCTCGATTTGCAAGGCTTCGTCCCTCAACATGGTTGACACTTTATCCCTGGTGGAGCTCAACTAAGATGTAGCTTGCTTCAGTTGGAGTCACACGCTTAAGGTAGGGTCCGAAGAAGAACCTTTTTAGGAGTTGGTCATCGAGGATGGAAAACCTTGCAGCCTTAAGGCGTCGTTCTTTGTTCTTATTTTCCTAAAGCTTGTCACTTGTTAAGTAATTTAGGATAGGAGTCATCCATGAATCGGATGCATCAATTATGGTGACCTCAGCTAGAGGATCTTTCTATACGTCTAGCCATTAGAGATAGAGTAGAGGAATGGCTTGTGAGGCCATCGGTGAGATGGCTGAGCCAAGGTTAGCTAGCGCATCTGCATGGTTATTCTCAAGTCTAGGAATTTGAAAGATGTTAAACTCCTCAAATGTAGACTGTAGTCGTTTGACATGGGTGAGTTAGGCTATCATTTTTGAGTATCTGGCTTGGTAGGTACCAAGTAGTTGGTTGACTACAAGTTGGGAGTCAGATCGGACATCTAGCTTCTTGAGGCCCATGTCTCTAGTGAGTGAGAGTCTGACGATGAGTGCCTCATATTCGGCGTCATTGTTGGTGGCCCGAAAACTACATAAGATGGCTTGTTGGATCAAGTCCCCCTCGGGTGAAGTGAGGACTAGATCTATGCCAGATCCATTCACGTTGCTTAAACCATCCACTGCGAGTGTCTACTTGAACATAGAGCGCTCCGTTAGGCTAAGTAACTCCTTGTCAGCTTGGGCAAGTGTGTTAGGAGCAAAGTCTGCGATGAAATCAGCCAAAACCTGTGACTTGAGTGCAGTGCGAGGCTAAAAGGTGAGGTCATATTCTTTGAGCTCTACAACGCATTTGGTGAGGCGAACATCTGGTTGAAAAATCGCTGGTAGGTTGCACTAGCATTCTTCAATCCAAAGGGCATGACTTTGTAGCAGAAGAGACCTCTCTTGGTGATGAATGCAGTCTTCTCTTGGTCATCGAGGTGTATAAGGATTTGATTTTAGCCCAAAAAGGCATCCATGAAGCTGAGGAGCTCATGACCAATGATAACATTAACCAACATGTCTATGTGTGGGAGAGGGAATGAGGCTTCGGGACATGCCTTGTTAAGGTCAGTAAAGTCTATGCAAACTCTCCACTTACCATTCTTCTTGCTTACTACAACAATGTTGGCTAGCCAATCAAGGTAGTTTACCTCGCGAACTGATCCAATGTCTATAAGCTTCTAGAATTCTTCATTGACGACCTTGTTGCACTCTAGAGTGAACTTACATTGCTTTTGCTTCAGGGTGGATGGTCTGGATCCACTTGGAGTTGGTGGACTATTAACTCTAGGTCGAACCCATTCATGTCCCTGTATGATCACGCAAGGCAGTTATGGTCTAGTTTGAGGAAGTCTATAAGCTTCTCTCTGATGTCTACATTGAGATGTGCTTTACTATGCACTATATGGTCTGGTAGGTTGGGGTGAATTGGAACCTCGTCAATCTCTTTGATGACAGGATGGTTTGGAGCTGTGTGTCCTGCTAGAGTAGACTCTAATTGCTATAAGGTGGAGGGTTTAGCCCTCAAGGTGTTCGGTAACAATTGTGGGAGATGTCTTGTTCTCCCTTGATTTCTTTCACTCCCCAGTTGGTGGGAAATCCAATGACTTGATGGAAGGTAGAGGGGACTACCTTCATCTCGTGGATCCATAGTCCTCTGAGGATCATGTTGTAGGCTAAAGGGCTATCCAACACTACGAAGGTGATGTATAAGTTTATTCCTCTA
>WUAT03138458.1:0-12372 GCA_010015005.3 Ulmus americana | reverse complement strand
GGTGAAACCACCGTGGGCGAGCAGGGCCACGGTGGCGAAGGGAACCCTGACAAGAAGAGGGTGGACGGCGAGGGACGGTAGCGGTTGGCAGCGATCGCGAATCGCAGAGGGGGGCGTCGCGAAAACCGAGAGCGTAAGAGATAGGGGGGGTTTTCTCCCCCTTTTCCATTCTTTTCCCTTTTTTTATAATAATAATAATAATAATAATTAGTTATTAACAATAATAATTATTATTATTATACTAATATTATTATTATTTCTAATATCACTATATTAGTATAATACATTACTAATTTTTCGTAACTCTTATTTCGACAATTATTGCCAATTAATTTACTAACTAACGGCAATATAACAAGATTAAAGTTCTAATTTTTCTTGGGGTATCACATGAAAACTTGTACTACCTCATTTGAGAATAAGAAAGCTTATATTAGCTCATGTAATAGTGTTTCTGCTATATCTACTGACCTTTTATGGCATTATCGCCTTGGTCATCCTGCCTGTAATGTTTCTCAACAGCCAACTAAACTTCCTTGTTTTCATAATACTTGAGATAAACCATTTCATTGTAAAGTGTGTCCTCTTGCTAAACAAAGATGACTTCCTTTTGTTTCCAATAATCATAGAGCTGTTTCTTGTTTTGATCTGATTCATGTTGATGTGTGGGGTCCCTTTCATATTGTTTCTGTTGAAGGGTACAGGTATTTTTTGACCATTGTAGATGATTGTTCAAGGTATACATGGGCGTATCTCTTACATTCCAAAGCTGATGTTCAGAGAATTATTCCAGATTTTTTTGCCATGATTAAGACATAATCTGGGATGGATATCAAAGATGTTCGTTCTGATAATGCAAAAGAACTGAATCTTACTCTCTATTATCAATCCAAGGGTGCCATACACTATCACTCTTGTGTTGAGAAACCTCAACACAACTCGGTTGTGGAAAGGAAGCATCAACACCTGTTAAATGTTACTCGGGCACTTTTCTTTCAATCAGGTTTATCTTTAATTTACTGGACTGACACTGTTCTTACCGCTGCACACCTGATTAATCGAATTCCTTCCTCATTTTTACATTAAAAGACTCCATTTGAGGTATTATATCATAAGGCTCCTTCTTATTTGCACTTAAGGTCATTTGGTTGTTTGTACTATGTCTCGACTTTGTTAAGTAAGAGAGACAAATTATCTACTAGATCACGAGCCTATGTGTTTATTGGATATCCCTTTGGAATGAAAGCCTATAAACTTTATAAGTCCCAATATAGATTGGAAGTGCCCCCCCTATGGTTTTGGGTTCCCCATCACTGAAAATCCACTACATAAGAACTGCCGTCTGTGAAGGATCCACCGACCAAAATGGATCATAACGAACCTCATTCTTTCTCTTTTTTGCTCATTGGCTGATAAGTCGATTTAGTACAACTTATTATATATGTTTTATCTTGATATTTTAATAGTTTTAGAGTAATTTTATGCTAATAAACATTCATTTTATTCATTTAAGTCTCGAATAGTCAAAAGTTGATATTTGTGTGAGATTAGAGTCTATATTGTGTATTTTATTCCACAAGTGTCGTTTCATGGGTGTTTGTTGCTTAAGTGTTATTTCAGGCTTTTGAACGTGTTCTTGAAGTTTTATGGAAGTTTTGGAAAGACTTGGAATAAGAGAAATCGAGTTAGAATTTAAAGACTTAATGATTGAGAAAATCTGGAACTTGCCATCAGTGAGAGAAGGTTGAGGATTCCATACAAAAACCAGTGGAAAACTTGCCACGACGAGATTCATACTCGTCGCCGGCAAGTTTAGTAAAATTTTCCATACAATTTCCAGCACAAAACTCGCCGCGGCGAGATTTATTCTCATCGCTGGCGAGTTTACGGAAACTAGGTTTTGAGTTTTTCTATCTTATTTAAATTCCTTTTTAGATCTTGTAAATATGAGAATTCATTCCTAAAACACACTTAGCATCCCTAGCACTATAAATCGGTTAATATATGACTCTAGAAAGGGAGCTTGGTGACTATTGGAAGAAAGAGATTGAAGATTGCTTGGAAAATAAGAATTTCTGCAGACCTGCGTTCTCTTTTACTTTCGAGTTTCCTCTCTCCTTCATATTATGATTATAATTAGGATGTTTATTATTCATTTAATTATGAACTAAATCCCTTCTTCTAGGGCTAAGATGTAGCTCAAACATGTTTATGCAATTGATTTATTTAAGTTAATTTTCTGCTTTACATTAATTTATTTGTGTATCTACTATTCTCTTAATGCTTTCAATTCTCAAGGGATCGAGTGTTGAATGATTATATAATTTAGGTTGATAATGAGAGTTAGAATCTAGATTAAATCAATAGAGTAGAATACTTTAGAATGAATGATCAATAGTAGAGATATGTTAACATGTTCTAAGAGGTTAATAGTTCAATCTATAATAATTCCATAGATCTTAATAAATCATTTAGATTTAAATTCACATAGAGATATGATGGGTTAGTAATTTAAGGATTAGTCTAATATATTTCGAGAGAAAATATTAATTGACTTAAGAAATTAAATCTCCAAATAAAATATAGTGGAAATTGAGTTAAATAATCAATTGCATATGAGTGTTTGAAGTGAAGTCTTAAACCCTAGATTTTTATCATCATAAGAATTCGATTTTATTTCTTTTCGATTGTCATCTTTAATTTCTCTTTTCAACTCAAATCTCGTTTGATCAAATAGTATTAGGAATAATCAATTTTAGTAATTAGTAGCAATAGTCCTTGTGGGTTCTACATCCTTACTTTTAAATTTATATTACTTGAAACGATTAGTGCACTTGCTAAATTATAGCATCATCCATACATATTTTAGTAAAAATAAAGTGAGGTACACACATATTTTATTAAAAAAGAGTAAGACCTACACATATATTTACTATTGTAAGAAGCCAATTTTGTGGGGTTTTGTTTTTTGGCAAATAGCCATACCAAACAAGTAAGGGTTTCTAAATACCCATATGGTGATTTAAAATCACCAACCAAACGCCAATATAGTCTTATTATTTATTTAATCACATTAAATAAATAAACAAACATATATATGTTTAAATTTAATATTTATTTAATCACATTAAATAAAGAAATGTGTGAAATATTTATTTAACTCTTAAATAAATATGCAGTCACATACTATATTGATTAGTTCTTATAATTAGCTTGAGAGCTTTCCAAAAATATATCTATTACTCTATACAAGAATGTACAATGCTAACAGAGGGATTAAATGGACCTACATAATCGAAGTTCCAATAAATAATATTTAATCAAATAATCTCATTAATATATTAATTTTTTCGAGTCATGATCAAAGATCAAAATTGCACTATTAGATTGTGTAGATATAATTATAAGAATCTTTAACTAAGATTTGCCTATCAATATAACTGGTCGCCACGTGATGTGATCCTCCACTATGAATATTCATAATTAGAGACATGTATCAATATATTTCATTCTACCTCTTTTATTGCATCTTTGTCCATGTGTTACCATTAATTCTCTAATGAGCGACCTATTTATGACATTAGTTATAAATGAGGATTTAAAATAAACTATATCCAATATAGTACGAGCTCGATTTACTCAATAATCCCAAATTAAACAACATAGGGATATCATTACTTTTAGATTAATGAAGTTGTGGATTCCATGCATCCGACTTGACGCTCCAACTATCCATGATATTATGTTTCCAAGATACCGAGGTTTTGAGGTTTAATGCATCTCACTCATTGATAAGTCAAAAGACACAAACTATGGACATCAGTTAATCAAACGATATGGAAGATTCATTAAAAAAATCAGTCATCAAGCAGTAGAATGTAAATTTTTTCATATAGTTAAAGGGAATTTCGTTGAAGATCTTAATCTATCATTATACTATTCAATATGTATTAAACATATTGATTAGAGCTGAAAACGCATAAAAATTACTATATATTTGTTAGCATTTAGGATTAATTAGGGCCTTAGATTATATATTACCAGCTTAATTGTTCTTAGATGTTATGTTCGATTTCATTTGTTGTTTTTTTTAATACATTTTCAAGTTTTTTGAGCCTAAAAGAAGGTTAATATTGAAGATGGAAGATTGCAGGATAAATTTGAAGTGTGCCGGAGCTTAAGAGTAAAGTTAGAGGAAGAAAAAAACCAAAAATCCACTTTTAGGGGTCCGTGCCGTGGCTCCCCTGTTTCGCGTTGTGCCTGTCCACATGGTAGGAATATGTGCTCAGACACTCACGCTACGGCGAGCAAGACTTTGCGCCATGATACACATGCGCATGAGCAAACTTCCCAGCAAACATCATTCCGTACTTCCACGCCGTTGCGCGACTGCGTATTTTCAATTTTTGAAGTTAGGGTTTTTAACTTATCTTTTTAGGATTTCTCAATCTAGATACGGCCTAGACTTTATATTTTATAAATAGGCCATTAGGGAACTCATTTTATTCAATTCAGAAACAGTTCTTAGATCATAAGTTTCATCTCTGAAGAGAGTCTCAACCTTTGAAGATGTTTTGTGGCTGAAGATCATAGCTAAGCTAGGATGGATCTCATATGTGTAGTTCTTCCATACTTTCTAATTTCAGTTTGTACTATGTGATAGATAGTTGTTTATCTATTTCAATTTCTTTCAATAATAAGTTATTTATGCATATGACAGATGTTTGAATTATTTATTTAGTATTTGACTCTATGTGAGAGATAGAGTTTTCAATCTATGTGAGATGATAGATTGTTTGATTGTTTTACTTTTAAGCAAATATAAGTTCAGTTAGGCTTTTCTTATGTTGGCCAATATGAGTAATTAACAATCAAACTAGATCAATTTTGTAGTATTGTCGCTACGGAAACATCTTATAAGACAGATCGAATCTAGAGCTTAATTAAGGAATTGGAATAGATCAACAAGTAAATTGAAATTAGGGTTTGGATAATGAACCTTGAGTGAAATCTGAAGCTTTGTGTTTTAATTTTTACTTTAATCCTTTTTAAATTCATTCATTTAATTTTCTTTACTCTATTTTAGATCTTTACTTCTTTGTCACTAAGTTCGTTTATTTTCTGTCACTCTTTCTTTGTGGGATCGACACCTCATCCATACCGTAATAACTGCATGTAAAGTTGAGCATAATCAAATGGTGATGACGATATCATCCTATCAAATTACGGTGCTTGTAATGATTGAAAATTCTGGGTTGACATCACGAAGATCATTCCGGTCCAATTTGGCACCAAGCCGGCTTAGTTGAGGTTAGCTCAGCCAAGGCCATGCATGGCCAAGGCTAGGCTCAGTCAAGGCCTGCTCAGCTGGACCGAGCTACACCCAGCCATGGCCCTCGCATGATACTGCTCTGTCTGAGTATTACGCTCAACAAGTCTGCTTGTTGAGGAGATTAATTCAGTCGAGCTGCCTTGCTCGACTAGGCCTTTAGCTCTATATTGGCCTGCCCGTACGCTTGCTTGCCAGCGCAAGTCCTTGCACACTGCCTACCCCGTGCTGAGCTGCGCCCATGCACCCCAGTCCTGTCACACACTTGCGCCTATACACACTACTCCCATGCCCGACTTGTTGTGCCCCAAAACTGCCATGCGACCATGCCGACTTGCCAGGTCCCCAGCTCGGCTAAGCCGACTTGTGCTTCCATCCCCGTGTGCCTGTCTTGGTGCCAGGTTTCCCACACACCATACTAAGCTGTGCTGCCAACCAGGTCAAGCCTAGCCAGTTTGGGCTGTGGACCTCTCGAGGCACAAGTTGCAATTTCATTCATCTCCCTCGTTTTCTCGACTCTTGAACTTGGTACTTCATCAAGTCCATCCAATACTCTTGTGATGAGTTATTGTCTTTGTCCGGCACCTTCTTGGATCATTGAGCTCCTTGAGGAGCCTCTCAATACTTAGTCAATTTAAGATGCGATATCTCAAATTCTAAGCTGTTCCAAACTCCAGTTTCAACTAATCATTGATCCATGACACGTAAGCAGAGAATTGCACACAAATCCTAATAATTGCTATTACAAGGATCCTTGTATCATGGAAATTGTATCTCTTCTCGAAACACTTACGTGGCATAACAAGATTGGAGCCTACTATTTCTCCTTGAAAATAGCTCATTCTTTCTGCTTGCCTCCTCTTCACAACCCTTATAAATACATTTATTTTGCTCATTTCAAAGGTACGCTCTTTGTTACTCTCAAAAAAGCTTTCTGAGACACATACACACATGCAAACTCTCTCAGTTGTTCACTCTTAAACGATTACACAAATCCCTAGCTGACTTAAGCATCAAAGTTGAATTGGGGGAATAGCTCCCCGACCTCTAATCGTTTCTTCTTTTGTAGATAGCTCTACCGCTTCAACGCTGTCATCATCCCAGAGACGCCTTCAGTTTTCCTAAGTTATACTTGACTCGACACCAGGTCATCATGTCTTCACAAAGAGCATAGCTTACGTGACACACTTTAACTGTTGACCATATACCCTCACTTTTTCAAAATAAAATGTATTATCTCTTTGCCTTTTATAGTCTTTTCATTAACTTCTTCATTAACAAGTTAACCAAGCTGAGTAAAATAAAAATAAAAAACGAAAAAACATTAAAACATTAAAAGAACATAGGAAATCAAATCTCAAGAAAACATAAGAGATTTCAAGTACCGATCAATAGCAGATTGGGACTTTAATGGCCAAACCCAAAGATTTGATCCACAAACCTCTTACTCGTACTTCTCCCTTTTCTTAGATCTACTGCCAACTCCTTCCGCCCCCTACCCCCGTCTTCAACTGTGTTGGCCGTTGTTTGAGGAGAAAGAACCGAGAATGCTCGTTGACCCAGCCCCCCGGTCGCATCTTAAAGCCTCCAAAACTAAGACGAAATCGGCCCTTAATTGCCAATATAGGTGGTGAAACGTGTAGGTTAAATGAGAAGTTCAAAGTTCGATCTCCACTTCTTCCCAAATTAGTTTAGATCTTTGAAGATTCTAATTTTTTTTTATTTTGGTTTTGTGTTGTTGTAATCAATTTTGGAGGGTTGTGTCACATTATATTTTTGAGGATTTGGGAAAAAATCTAAAAACTCGCAAGGTTCAGATTTGTTTGAGTTTGACTTTGGGTTTGATTTTTGCTGGATGTTAAACCACAATTGTAGGTTGTGAATGTTTCCTAGTTTATTTGAATGTTGATAGTTGTTAGTGTAACTGTGTATAGTTCACGTTCAACTAAAAGCAAAACAAGAGTTCATGCTTGGTTGCTACCAAAATTTTGAAGTCAAATTACACTCTTCACACACAATGAATTTCTTAAACGCTTTGTGGTGTTTGTATAATTTTTTGTGGATGTCTGTGCTTAACTCTTTGCATATATTGAACAAATCCAGTAGGAGGAAATATTCTTTGGTGTACCACTAGTTGGGTCTTGGTATATATGGTTATTTGATGAGGCTATGGTTAATAATATGGATGTGCTAAATAATATGCATTGCGTGAAAGTAGAATAAAGTGCATATATTTTTGCATCATGAGAAAGAAGAGCATGTACTCACATCATACATTTCACACTCATTGTGATTTTTGAACTGATGTGGCAATGTACAATATTGTTTTGTCTATATGGTTATTTGATGAGTTTTTGCTTGATAATATGCATTGTGTGAAAGTAGACCATACTGCATATATTTTTGCCTTATCAAAAAGAAGTTTATAAACTCACTTTACACACTTCACACATATTGTAATTGGTGAATAGATGTGGGAGGATACTATATTGCATGCTCTATATGGTTATTTGATGAGTTTTTGCTTCATAATATGCTTTGTGTGAAAGTATATCCATTTTCATATATTTTTCCTTTAGGATACAGAAGTGTATGAACTCACTTCACACACATTGCGATTAGTGAAAATATGTGGCAGGGTACAATATTGCATGATCTATATAGTTATTTGATGACTTTTTGGTTAATAATATGCTTTTTATGAAAGTGTATTCAACTGCATTTATTTTTCCCTTATCACACAAAAGTATGTCTGAACTCACACACTTCATGCACTTTACAAACATGGTGATTACTAAATAGATGTGGCAAGATACAATATTACATGGTGTATTTGTTAAGTTTTTGCTAAATAATATGACTTGCGTGAAAGTATATCCAACTGCATATAAGTTTCCTTTATAGCACAAAAGTGTGTGAACTCACTTCTCACACATTGCAATTAGTGAAAAGATGTGGGAGGATATAATATTACATGGTCTATATGGTTATTTGATGAGTTTGTGCTAAATAATATGCCTTGCCTAAAGGAATATCCAACTGCATTTTTTTTTGTCCCCTATAACACAGAAGTGTCTAAACTCGCTTTACACACTTCACACACATTACGATTATTTAAATCTTTTGTGTTTGCTTTTCATTTTTGAGCAGGGATGACAACATTTCCTATGTGGATAAAGCACGGTGAAACATTTGGTCTGAACTTCCAATACATTGGTGGTAGGTTAGTGGGAAAAGTTACTCAGCTGAGATGGGGTATGATAATTTTCTGGAGTTTATATGTTCATTTTTTAAGATTGATAGGAGAAATCAAAAATCAAAATGAAGTTCAATCCTGACATAAAAGAGATGACTGATTGGTATGATATAGTGGACGATGATAGCCTTTTAATTTTCCTTTGTTACGCTGTCCAAGATCCAAAGAAGTACCACTTGTTTGTTTAAGTTTTTGAAAAGGTTGATGGTTATTCATCTTTTAGGAGTAGTAAAGAATCCGTAAAGGATAATCATGTGACAAAGTTTGGATACAACTATTTGGATTTTTTTTGGTGAAGAGGAAGTTCATGGATTTGATTATTTTGAAGAAGATTGTGAAGGATAGAGGTTGTTTGACAAGGATTTTTCTAGGTATTGTAAGGAAGTTGATGATTGGGATGCTAGCACACCTTTTGGGTAGGAAATAGATTCTGATCCAAATAAAGTAAAGGAAGAGAATGTTGAAGAACAAGTAGGTAATCACACTTTAATGACATTCTTATTTAATATCCAATGTGCGTGAAGTAAATTCACCCAGTTGCTAATTGTTTGTTTTCCCTAACAGAAAGATTTTTAGACTCATGGTTGCCCGTCCCCAACACCAATAATTTCAGATCAACCAGCAAGCAAACCAACAGAATGCAATTCAACACAAACAGTTCCAAAGTCGACCCCATCATCAGGAGTAGCACCATCAAATCTAAAACATGAGCCATTTGGGGGTGGCGCCAGTCTTAGTGGACAGTCAACTGTACGTTCAAATAACCTCATTCACTGTAAAGATTACACTAATCTGTTTGATGTACAAATGTCCGATGTATTTGATAGCAAACAAGAGTTTCAAAAGCGTTTACATTTGATGACTATGAGAACCAAGTATGAGTTTAAGGTGCACAAGTCAAGTCCAAGTTTTCTCATTGCTCGATGTATGGACAGTAATTGTTCTTAGAGAGTTCGTGTGATGCGAGTAATGAACACGGAATGCTGGATGGTCACAGAAGGAGCTTACTTGTGCAGTTGTCTAATAGCTGCCCTTCTTAACAGTATAAATACAAGGACATTTTAAAAGAACAATTCTCACAACGTAAAGTTACTTTAAAAAAAGTCAGATATATATATTTTTTGTAAAACATTAGAAACATGTTATCAACTAAAAACTTAGTTCATTTAATTCACTTTTTAAAAACAGTTTATATTTTTCTTTTTCTATAAAAATAATACTTATTTTAAAACTAACATTTTTCTATAAAAATAATACTTATTTTAAAACTAACATTTTATGTCCCTTCATAAATTATTATAACATAGTGCAAAATACTATATAAAGTTTTAATACTAAGCCAATCATAGAAGTTTAATAAAATAAACATAATTAAAGTTTTAAAGTTATTCATTTGGATCGCTCCCATATGCTTTCAGCTTCTTCGACTTCTCGAACCCGCGATCACTTACGCATCAGAAGATTTTCCTTTGCCCTTATCTACAACACAATATATAATTTTTTGTGAACTAAAGGCTCACTAAGTGAAAGTGGAAATCTCACAAAATATTTTCTTTTTGCAAACCATACATATTGCATTGCATAACTCATAATTGCAATTAATGGGAAATATCATAATATAAAATTGTTAGTGTGCACATATAATTGTCCAGTACTGAAGGGAGCAACCCTCCAAGTAACCAAACCATGAAATACATAGTCCACTGTCAGGCCGAAACCCCGGCACTAATCATATACATGACATGGTCAGCAGTACTATAATACTTAAAAATAACATATACTCAATTTGTAAAACTGTATTTTTCATAAAAGCATTAAGATAATATTATTGTGTTGTAGGTGAGAATTTCACTTACCTCTTATCTTGCAAAATATATTAATCCATATTGACACTGTCGCCTCTAGAGATTACGTGTACCATCAGACCAGATTAAATTAAATTCACGTTAATTTCTTATAATGCTATTTTTTTACCGATATTGTTAATTTTTATTTTAATCGTACTTACATCGTAATTTTCATAAAATGATCTTAAGATCATGGAAACTTATATTATATTATATTTTCATTCACTTTACGCTCTGGTTACAGATTCACAGCTTATTTACCGTTTCTTTCATAATTTATATTTTTAGCCCAAAATAAAATTTTCTTTCATCAAGGTTACTAAAATCTTTTTTTTTTTTTTTTATAAATGTTTTAATTAATGGCCATGATGTTTTTACTATTTTCTCAAAATATCAGATCATTAAAATTACAATATGGCACCAATTTTTGAATACTTTGCAAATCAACCGTTTAAACTTGTATAATAGGATTTTAGACATTTTTTTTTAATACCATACATTCATTAATTTTTTCCCAAATTTTACATAGTGTATACTTAGTCATAAATAACATCTTTACCAACTCATGTGACCTATTCATAATTCTAAACCCTCTTTTGAACATTTCTTTTTATTTTAGTCTTTAGACAAAGTTTAACTAACAATACAACAAATTCGCAAAAAGACCATTGTTCGATTTTTTCATTAAGCAAATTTTTATTTTAAATATTAATTAAATGCTTTTAACGACCTTTTTAAATTTCGACAAATGTGGAAGACATTATTCCAAAAGTAAAATGCCACTATGTCACAAAAATAGTAGTCGTAAAAGTTAAATAGCCTCTGGGTAAAACAATGGCCTTTTTTTCTGTAATATAGACCACTATTTGATTAAAAATAGTGTAATTATGCCACAAAAATAGTGTTTAAAAATCAAATTAAAATACTAGAAAAATAATTTAATAAATTATTGATAAAAAACCCACTTATTTTATTAACAGAGTGGTGTTAAATTTCCCTCTAAATTTTTAGAGGAGCGGGAAAGACATTAAAATTTCCTCTTTTACCAAATAATTCACCCTAAAAGTAATTCACCAAAAGCAAATCCCTCTAAAAGTCCAAACTATTCATTCACATTCTTCTCAAACTCAAACCCCTCTCGATCCACACCAGCTCTCCAGATCAACCCAATCAAGAGTCGATTGAAAGAGTATCCCGTCCAATCATCAACCAAGCCATTGAGCAAATCCTCAATATCTCTCTTTCTCCATTTCCAAAAATCCCAATCCTCTCCTTTTTATACCCCAAAGAGACCCTCAACCTTGAATAACTAGAAAATTGGGTTGAAACTCAACAATTGTGTTTCCCTCTCACCAGCAACAAATTTCTAATTCAAAACCAAAACCATCTCTCTCTCTTTCTCATCCCTTTCTCACTCCTCAATTTCTATAACCCTAACCCTAATCGCCTGAAGCTTGTTGTCTATGTTGATTTTCCATGATTATACCTAAATTCCATACCTTTCCAATAGTCTAGCTTAGACCGTGTATGGATAGACAACCGTAGGAGAGAATCACGGTGCCTTCAGATTCTGATCTGAAACTTTAGATTGAGCATCTAATGCATTGCAAGCATCTACCTGAATCGGAGGTGGGGATTTTTGCGAGAAGGAGAAGTTGATCTTGGTCAAGGAATGGAACGTTCAACCAGTGAAGTACCTAGTCATGGTGTGTGGAAACAATCATATCTAGTTTCACGATCTTGTCGAGCTTTTTCATACTGGCAGAATTGCTCCTGATACCAATTACATGTTCATGGGTGACTATATATGTAGGTCAATTGGGCATAGATTTTTGTTTTTTGAGTTTATATCTGTTGGTCCGTAAGGCTACCGAGAGGGGGGGGGGGGGGGGTGAATCGGTTTTTCAAAACTTAAAAACATTTTAAAACAATTTTTCCAA
>WUAT03138347.1:0-12373 GCA_010015005.3 Ulmus americana | reverse complement strand
ATTCTACTATATTGATCTAATCTAGATATCATCTCTCGATCTCAATCTAAATCATATAATCATTCAACACTTGGGCTCTTAAGAATTGAAAGCATAGAGAAAATAGTAGACGCACAAATAAATTAATGTCTAGCAGAAAACTAAATTAAATAAATCAAATACATAGTCATGATTGGGCTACATCCCAGCCTTAGAAACAAATTTATTTCATAATTGAATATAGAATAATCATCCTAAATACAATCATAAAGTAAGGATAGAGAAAATCAGGAAGTTGAAGAAAATAGCAATGGCTGCTACAAATCTTCTTCTTCAAAACAATCTCCTTGTTCTTCAATCTCTAAACCTCCAAAAGTCCTCAAAATAAACCCTAATTGGGTCTATTTATAGCCTTAATACATTCAGGGACAAATTTGGAAGAAAACCTCTTTAATCTTATCAAATTTGGACTTCAAACAAATAAAATACGAAAATTTTAAAATAAGAAAATCGCACAGGCACTGCTGTGTAGGATTTTTGAGGCCGCGACGCTCTAAATTCATTTTTTACATCTTCATAAAAGTTGTAGATCTTTCTCTTAACTTTCTAGGGATACCAAGATTGCCTAATTTGGACTTCGTATGTGAAAGTTATGGAAATACTGAGACATGCTCACAAGTTGACCCGACTTTCTTGATTTAAGTTACTTCTCTTTGTCTTTCATTCCAATTACACTATTTTCTCCCAAGCATTCCAAAAACATCTCCTTTTTACTCTTTTGGCTATTTGAGACCTAGAATAATAAAGAATGAATATTAACATAAAAACACTCTAAAATTAATAAAATATTAAGATAAAACATACCTAATATGTCGTACTAAATCGACTTATCACTCATCCTACGTTGTTTTGTACCATTGCTTGCTCACACAAGCGGCTATGGCCAAACTCTTTACATCCACATGTTTCAACACCTTGAAAAGAAACCCTAACATAAAGCAATTCTAATTTGGAAGATGATTGGGTAAACAAAAGATTTATTTTATTTTATTTTATTATTATTTTTTTTTTGAAGGGCAAACAAAATAACTTAATTGTAAAGAAACTCATTGTTTTATTTATAATTTTTTTTTTAAATATGTACTTCCAAAAATACCCCTCCATATGCTTTGCACATGACGCAACAGTCATTTAAACGAAAAATGAACTCCATTAGGCAATCTGTAAAGATTGCAAATCAACAGTAAATTGAAAAGACTACATCTCATTTTAAAAGTCGAAAGGATAAAGTGCCAAACTAGAAAAAGTTGAAGAAGCCTTTGGAGCCTATTAATCTAAATAATAATAATAATAAATAGTACAATATGCTCAATTTTTCAATTGTCCTAGCTGTCGCAATAATCCATCAGGCTACTATGATTGATGGTACAAAATTTTGGAGCCTTAATATATACTATTGATTATCAATGAGTTATTTCATACATATATTTCTAGTTAAAATATAGTGCAGGAATTACAAGATTAAGATGGGGGTCTTGTATTCTCATAAAAACAAAATCCAGCATATATTTGCCAAATAAACATGCAGGAATATTATAGCTAAAACAGGAAATAGCATAAAGTTGGAAGATATTAAAGCAATAACTTTAATTCCGCTGGAATTTTAGCATCTCCAGGTGCCTTGCCTTGCACAGAAGAGGCTTCAACTCTGCTGTCTGTTCTTCACTCTCAAAATCCTTTGCTCCATCTGCACATCAATGTGCTCAAACTCATTTAATTTTAAAACATTCAGAATACATCACAAACAGAAACATAAATCAACTGACAAAGGCAATGTGAAATTAATGCCATTTGGACTCATGGTCGTGCTTCAAAGGGCTAAGGCCATTTACAGGAACATCTACCAAAATTTACATGTACAACTCCTAATTCTTGGATCAGCCGGATGTTCTGAGTATTTTTCCTTCTGTTTCTAATTTTTAACTAGAAGCTAATTAATCAGCAAAAACATCCAAAGTGATACAAAAATCTACAACAGTTCAAGGATTTCTCGAGTTCATTAACAACTTTCTGATGAAAAATCTACAAGGTAATATATGATATTTAACGATCTCATTCATACATCTCAAATCTCCAACTTTCTACCTCACCTTCCTACCCCTTCAGTTGGGCCAATTTCTCTCTGAAGAACATCTATTAAATAAATAAATAAAGGTCAGCAAGTTCAAAGTAAACGCAAAACCTTAGTGTATGTCTCCAGCTTCTCCTTGGTAAAACTAAATTCCTGCTTCATCCAACCTAGAGCTTGGGAGAATCTGAACAAAGAAATTTAGAAAAGGAACAAGAAGGATCACTATCTAACACGTGTATATTTGAAGCAAAGCTTCGGCAGGATATACAAAATTGGAAATAGAATTGAATCATATCAACTGTGAAAATAAAGAAAGAAAATATGGGAAGAAGATACTAATAACTGCTGGAGTGAATCTATATATGCTGGTTCCTTAGAAATGCCTGCTTGCAAACATACAAGTCATGCCACAACCTTTTCAATATTGCATTGAGCTTCTGGTTCAATGTTTCACAAAGCATTAGACGTGCAAAATAATTTATCTTACAAACTATAAAGTAATAGGATACAGATGATGAAATACACTACTTGGAGCAAGTTTCAGATTACTGTTGCAACCCTTTGAAGTGGTTCGGAGATAATTTCAGTTGCTACAAACTGTTTTTGGTATATAACTCAATGATCTGCTACCACTTTTAACCTCAATTTTCAGAAGCTAAAAAATGTAGCCTTTAGCTACTAAGCATAAATTCTTTAAAAGGCACGTCACTCCCATATTAGCCCTAGGATCAATTGGCAACAAAAATCAACATTACAAAAAAGGGTTAAAATGTCAAATTGATTTATGTTTCCACCAATTAAGGCATCAAAGTAGTAGCCTAAAAGGAGGGGTCTATGACTATTGAATAAAAATTGACATCATCCCATAAAAATCTGAATTAGATCAGAGTTTTCCAAGGATTCCAGTCAAAAGTCAGTACATTAAACAAGGTTGATGCAAAAGTTCTCTAAAAAGTTATCCCATCATAACTTTAGTGGTTACTGTCTTTGAAACAAAATAGGCAAATACCAACAATAGAAGAAAAACCTATGTGCCTCAGATTACATCATATCAATTTGATACCAAGAATATTTAAAAACAGAAAACCTGACCTTTGTTCATTCTTCTGATCACATGCCTGAATTAGATCAGCACAGGCACGCTTCACAAGCTCGGCGCCAATGCTGTGAAAGAAAAAATAAAAAAATAAGACCCAATTTGTGATTGCTAAATTTCAAGGAAAAATATATAGGAGCCCATCCAATTCACATTGTCAGATCAATCATAAAAACTCTCTTAAAAGAACAACAACATTATTCCCATTAATCACCATAGTATCAATCAAGTAGAACACAAGGGAACAATCACAAGACTGAGGGCTCTTCTGCTTTTCAAAATGGCCAGTTTTTTCTTGGAATAAAAAGATCAAACAATTAAAAATTACATGATTCACATCTTGAAACAACAAACAGAAAATCCCTATTTTTTTTTTTTCTTTCAATTCTTTGACACAAATGATTACTTATTCCAGAATGATACAAGTTTACTCAATGAGTATGTGTAGGTGGGCACTAAGCCCATCTGTCCATATCTGCGTTTGCATACCTATGCTCACAGCCATGTAAGATGCAATATGTGCGACAAGAGAGAGAGAGAGAGAAGCTCTGTTCAATTAGCCGCTAAAATTATGGTAAGCCGCCGAATATTCCTCTAAAACTAAACACATGAATATGGTTATGGATGCCAGACACAGGTACATGTTAAAAAAGAAATTATTAGTTTTCAAAGTTAACCCGCAAATTTGAAGTGCTGGTACCCTAAACAGTGACACAGTATGTCTCAGCAAAGGTGCAGAAAGGAAAACTGAAGGGTCGATGCAATCTAGACCTAGATAACTATACTATAAAAAACACCCATTTTAGACTTCGCTTCGTGTATGTCCCATCTCTAGATTTTCGTATCATTGTAACTAGTATTTTTCCCAAAAAAGGTCATAATTAATTTACATCATCGCCTACATGTACAACTCTCAGAAACAGCACAT
Organism: Ulmus americana; assembly: GCA_010015005.3. NCBI lineage: Eukaryota > Viridiplantae > Streptophyta > Magnoliopsida > Rosales > Ulmaceae > Ulmus > Ulmus americana. The sequence goes on along the minus strand of WUAT03138347.1, from coordinate 8,239 downwards.
GTCCTTTACTTTTCCCAACTTACTCTGTTTTCCTAGTTTTCTTGCAATTGCCATTTTCTCCAACTTTATCTCTGCAATTCACTCCCATTTCTTTGTTCTTTTTTTAGTTTCCAGTATATAATAAAAAGTACTATTTTTTCATAGTGTGCGCACGTCTGGAATAAAAGGACATCTAAACCATATAAGATAGCAAAGGTGCACCCCTAATGCAAACTTCAAACACATGTATAATGTTCCCCTCAATGGCCCATACGTGGAGCCCAATATGGGAACCAAACACTACTGGTCTATATAATATGGCTCATGGTGTAAACCTCCAAGGATTCCCTAGATAGTATTAAACCATGATTTCATGCTTTTAGGACTCAAAAACTCATTTCTCTTCATCTAAAGAAGTAAATAACAGGAAGTACAAACGATATTGGATTTACAACAGTATTGTATCAAGAGTATGCTAAAAAGCCAAGTCAACTATTGGCATTGTTAAGCTTCTACAACTAATAGCAACAGATGGCTATCATAATAAAAATAAAATAAAATCTATCAATGATCATTTTAAATAATAATAAAAGGCAAGAAAAGTAAAAACCCTTACAAGTATCAACAATGAAGACCTATAAAATTAGTGAAATTTGTACTCAATCATCTGACAATGATTTCAGAATTTAAACTGATATATTACCTCGAGCTTATCTCATTTAGTTTGTGAACCAGCACAACTAACTTGGAGTAATCAGCATCGGGAAGATCACTACAGGTATGTAACTTGAGTCAGGAAAACACTTAAATGTATAGATAAAAAACAAAAAGCTTACAGAACAAAATATTTCATATATTTAATGCAGGTGTACCTTTTGCTTGTAAGTTCTGATAAGATAGTTTCCACGTCAACTAAATACATATTGATCAACTGCACAACACTAGCAGGTTCTTCTGTGCTGTTTAAAGTCCAAATCTGTGAAAACTGATCATTTACAACCCCCTGAAAATAATAGCATGAACCCAAATAAGCAACCAAATAGCCATTTTCATATGAGGAAATTTGAAACTATAAAATTGCTCCATATCAATCAGCATCAAATCTAGATTGTAGAAATAAAATATAACCAACAAATTTAAACAGAGAAACTATCATATCATTAGAGCAAAAAACCTAAAGCAAGAATAACAAGGAAAATTTTCAAAAGTGCAGCTATATCAAAAGAAGTGCAATCATGCACATAAGTTTTATATAGAAATCCTTCCACCATGAAAGCTCCAGAGTTTATTTCAACAGACAATAGTACAAAGAAGAACTGTGAGCACAGGACCTTTTCAAAAAGCAACTTCACATATCCCTCAAGCAATTCCTTAAGAATGGACAGAGCCATTTTAAGATACAAATCAGGAAATGCTAATTGAATGAAAAACAGGAAAATAAGAATGGAGAAAGAGAGGTAGATATAATATAAATATTATACATATAAAGAGAGATTTAAAGTACAAAACCACCGTGAAAAGAGAACAATAATGCATTAGAAATAGCAAATTGAGGTGTTAGGAGGCATGAGTTGCATATAAAAACAAAGTTTGCTAGACTACCATGAGATTAGCATGGTTCCCTATGGAATTAACATGTGATATGTGCAAAATAATAAATAAATCTAAGAACAACTGAAAAGCATTAATTTGCTTTTACTTTTACTATCTTTTTGACAATCACATCACATGTTTCAATACATTTTAGCAACTGATGTTGTGAGAACTCAATCAGGTCATAGAACAACAAAAGAACAGTTAAGAATTAAACTACTTGCTTTGGAAAGACCATCACTCTCAGTCAGTTTAGTTTTCCCTCTAACATGTAATACCAAAAACAGAATTACATAAAAAAAAAAATAACCATAGTAATTAACAAAAGGGATATAATTGCATTCCCAAGATTTGAACATTTACTGAATTGCCTAAAAATGAAAAGTTGGGCAAAGAACAAAGAACCAAAAAAAAAAAAAGGTAAAAAAAAGGAAAGAATTTTTTTTTCAAAAGCCTATTGGTTAGCTCCTCATTTGCCTTCAATTTGTATACTGAATTGAAGGAACATGTTATAAATGCACTCAAATTAGAACAATATTAAATAAAATGCTTCCTCCATCATTCTTGTTAATAGAAGCTGCAAATATGGTACCTGTTATGTGGGCCCAACCAGCTTTCTTTTTTTTTTTTTGAAACAGCAACTGTGTATGTGGGTCCAACAATCTCCTTGAATGTTACATGGAATAGAAAGACCCCTTCCATGTCAAAGAAAACCTGTGTATAACCTGTCAAGAGAATCCAGTTTTACATGGAAACAAATTAGGTGATGTCAAGGTGCCAAAGTTACCATATTGGCAGTTGTATACAAAATCGAACATTGATTAAATTTACCATCCTGCGACTAAACTAATTTGATATTTACCCATGTAATATTTACTGGTTTCAAACAACAATGAGTACTCCACTTCCATAAAACTGAAAAAATTAGGGTTTGCTAGGAACAAATCAAATGGTGGAGATTGTCTTGACTCTTGAGGTATTTTTGATACAATTTCCACCCTCAATTTTCTTAAAAACTAAAAGCAGAAAGCAAAAATGAGTCCAAGCAGGCCCTTAGGGTTATCTAACATGTAAGCTAGCTAGAAACAAATCCCAAATACTAGCTTTTTTGGTATGATGACATGGAAAATAATATCCTCTAAGGAGCCACATCCCTCATCATACCACATTAATTTGAAGCGAACTCTTTCAAACAATTTTTCTAAATTCCAAGAACTTCCCCTCATTATGTTATTAGTACCCTAACTCTTGCAGCTTCCACCTTAGCATTTATACACTTTCCTCTTTTTTGTTATCACTATAAATGAAAAATCTTCCCCAATCTCCAAATTAAGAAATTACAGAACATGAGGATGGGATAGCTTTCTCTTAAGGAATCTACTTGAAATTATTGCAAGCATAATTTTACCCTAATTCGCCTCCTCTAGTAATGAAGTCACCAACATGGCACTAAAAGAACATTTTAAAACTAATAAACTTTGAGAATTTACATCAAGTTTAGTTAGAAAGCAATACGCTAATATATTTTCTTATTATCTCATTATTAGATTCAGACTCTTCTAATCTTGTTTGACCAATGTTTTGTTTGCAAATGAGAAAGGAAGAGAGAAAAGAGAGACTAAGCATGTCTAGCAATATTTATTACATTTTTTTCACTAACCCTCGTGGGATTTCCCCTCCTTCTCTAAAATTTTAGAGCTACATTGCAAGCAATAACTAAATGAAGTCCAACTTCGCAGACCAAAAAAATTAAATTAATTAATAAATAAAAAACTGCTACTTCTCCTAATGATTAATGAATCCATCACAAGTCACTTTTGAAATCAACTAACTTACCTTGTTAAAAAATTAGAACTTATTCATACATGTTCTTGAGAATTTAAAATAAAAAATCCGCCGTGCCATGTCACCAAATATTCAAGAAATGCCCATGCATAACAACATCCAAATATTCCGCATAAATTCTTCATGCAGCCAACACATTTGAAACAAACAGTTCCTAAGCAACAGTCATTAGTTGGTTGTTATGTTTAACATTAGAAACATCGAACAGATTTGCATATATGAGATCATAGCATATAAGCCACAAAAAAAAATCAAAAATCAAAAATCATAGAACCATATTCAAACCAGATTATTAATACTTTAAGCAGTTCTGGCAAGACCTTTTAATGATAGGTTCCGGCTACCTTTCACGGGATTAGGTCAAGAATCTTCCTCTCCATCTGCAGTTCAAAGGACCCAGAAAAAAAAAAAAAAAAGAATTAGAAACACTTTAAAATCCCGTAACTTCAAAATCTATTCCAGCTCCAATGTCTAGAACTGAGAAAACAGAGTAAAAAATGGGAAGATACAGGGGAGGGGACAAGGATAATAGAAAGACAGAAGGAACAAGGATAACAGAAACCCAAATGTGAAAGATAGAAGTAAACCTCTCCTCAAAAATTATGACCACTCATGATATCATTATTGAAACATAGCAATTTGTTCCTTATAAGATACCCAATTCTAATAAAGACCCAGCATTTCCAGGTCTGGTTCAAAACTGTACTAGCTTTTGAGACACAAAAAATGGAGTAGGAGCCCTGAACTCCACAATTTGAAAGATTTTCACATGCCATCCTCAATTACAAAGGCATAAAAGAATATATACTTTAGAAACCATAAATCTATACATTTACTATGGACCTAGAAAGCTTTTAAATAGACATCCATTACATACCACCATTTGTAATGCAATGTTTGTGTTTGACAAAATGCTAGCACATGTCGCCATCCACATAATACTAGAATTATTCTATGGACCTTTACAAGCACTTGCATAAGAAAAGGTTTTTTAACAAAAAATGAAAATAAAATTTTTTAAAAAAAAAACCCTCAAAATGTACTTTAAAATTCTATAAATAGTGGTGTTCATTAAGGAATTTTATACTAAAAATATCAATTTCAATAAAAGTTCTTCAACTAATTCTTATTCATTTTGGATGCAAATGCTTCTCAAGCTGATTTCCACGTCAGATTTAGTTCTAATTAAATACTTTCCTTTGTGTCAGTTGTGCTTTAAGCAAGCTCAGCATTGGAAAAATGTCACAATTCATATTTCCTCCCAAATTTCTACAGTTTTTAATAACTTATACGATCTGTATTTACTCCAGGCAGTAGATGCAGAGACAATACAGTTCCTATACTTTGTACCAACCATCATTATAAGAATCATCTCTTAGGACCTACAACTACAAAATAAGTTAATTATGTAGCTTAGGTCATTGTTGAGTATAGGTTAAAGTTTTATCTATAAAAATCTACTTTTTGGTTGTTGTTGTTAGGTACTAAATTCTTTTTTTAACCCTAACTGATTTTAAACGTCTTGTGTGATCTTATGATGACCAACATCAAGCTTCAATCCATCAAAGCACTTTATTATGAGAAGAATTTTAGTTTCATAAAGTTTCCACTTAGACTTCTATACATAAAAGATCAAGACGGAAGGTGACTATGTATAACAAGAACAATGGGGAAAATAATAAATTCGGTGATCCAAAGTAAAAAGTAAGAGTAATTACACCTGCAAGAGAGTCTCAAATTTTATCCTCAGTAGGGAAAATTCACTTTTGACCATATACAGAGATCGCAAGCAGCTGATATATAAAAATATTTACAAAAACCAGAATTTCAGAATTAGATATGTATAAAACACAATTTGTTCCATGATGGATGAATGTTTGCATGCATTGTGTTTGTCTTATATAGTTATAAATTTATATACATTGTATACCAATGGGGATTCAAATATTCTCCTATGTTACAAATGACATAAATGATTTCAAACAAGTTTGAGTTACCTTTGGCAGCCATTTTCAGACAATAACAATTTAACAATGTCTTTTATAAGCAATAATCCATTATATAATTGCCAGAAGGAGATGACAATAAAGTGTTAAACCAATTATCGAGATGATTATATGTCAGTCTTTCCTTTTTGGTAAGATACATAACATTCTGGTGATGATGACAGAAATATTGACAAGAATTATAATTAGACGAGGAAAAAGTAGTAATAATTATGAGATTCAAACTATATCAAACAATTTAGTCAATTCAAAGAAAAAAGTAAAAGATAAAAACAGAAAGAAGCATGTGTGCACTAATTACTCACTCGTTTTAGTTATAATACAACAACATAGCCATTGATAACGTGCACTGCCTATTTACAAAAAATCTTTGAGGAAACAATTCAGAAAAACATGTTTACAAGAAACGATAGTATACCAAAAATTGCGATGGATCCCTTACAGGTTTGTTACACAAGAATATTAGTCATATACTGAAAAACCACAATTCCCAGAAGTAAGGAATAAAAGTTCATTATGCAATGAAATTATGAATTATTGGCATAACTGATGTAGGTGCATAAAGAAAAAAAATTTCTTACCCCTCCTTATCATTTTCCTCAGAAGCGAAAATAAGCTCAGCACATGCCTTCTTGACAAGTTCAGCACCAACACTGTACCCAGCAAACTCTGAAAAAGCAATCATATCAGGAATATAGGAAAAAATAACTAATTATTTGCATCAGTTATACCATAAAAGCATCACCATTCATCACCCAAAATACAAGCATTAAAAGTAAACAAGACCATCTGCGCAGAAAAATCTATGGTGGTGCTGGTATCTACATAAACCCATTCTTCCATCTAGACTAATATGAAAAAGGAAAGACAAACCATATTGAATAATTTATGATGACCAGGAGACAACCAAACAGTAAAAAGTTAAAACGTCAACATTGCATGATATTCGAACAGCACTCTATACAAACAATGTTAAAAATAATCTTTAAACAAAAATAAATACGAAAGAAAAGGAAAAAAAATTTATTGTGCTGTAATAATACACAACAAGAAACAACCATTTATAAGGATTCAAAATTATTTATTCAGTAAAAAGCATCCACAATTTCATCAAACAAAGAAAAAAAAAAAAGCATCACAATCGAACAATACAAACAATGCAGATGCACCCTACTAGTGAACAGAAGAACAACCAACTCAAATGCTGCCAACTACTGCTCACATATATGAAATTGAAACACAATCCAACATTTCTAGTAAATGAGTTCAAACAATCCAAAGCCTCATGAACATTAGAACATCAACATTACCAGACGGTTTTTGAACAAAGATCACACGCATAAGCCTGGACATCATCGAAAGCAATAGGTTCACCGGACCTGCATTTCATATAAACCAAAAAAAAAGTAAAAAAAAAAAAAAAAAGAAAAGAAAAGAAAAGAAAAAAAGACTGCAATAACAAAAAAACAAAGACAATAATAATAGTTTAAAAAGAAAAGCTTGCGGAGCAGCTGGAATTACAGGTGCAGGCTCAAGATAGAAAATAAAGATTGAGAAGCCACATAGTAGACATCAATGCTTCTCACAACATAATCAGGCCTAATAGTTTCGTTCATGGCTTGAAGTTGATAGAACATGTCATTGACCAATCCCTGAAAGTAACAAAGATAACCCATCAACCCAAATACAAAAAGCCTCCTTTCCTAACAAAAAAACACTTCTCAAATTATAACATGCGAATGATACTAGATATCGAAATGACAAAAACCCATAAGCTAATTCATCAACTCAAACAAAAAGGTGAAAATTTTCACTGTTAACAAAATTAAAAAGATGTAAATTAAAACAAATAAATACTATCCAATACACCCATAATTCAAATAACTTAGAAATCTATTGTTAGATAACGCAGACAATGTACAATTATACACCAGGAGGAAAAGGAAATTGGGTTTCTTAGAAATTAATATATATATAAGCATATATATGTATATATATACAGCGAAGATTTCTAGAACAAAGAATCAAAGCAAATGCAAAAAAAATAGAACCCCAGAAACTCGAAACGCGAAGAAGATGAGGGAAACAAAAGGAGATTATTCTGATCGCGAGAAGAGAAACGAGAGTGCATACCTCGTTGTACATGGTATAGATGAAGCTGAGAAGGGCAGTTTTGTGGTGAGTAATACTCATTTTCGCCATCGCAGAGAGTGAGAATTTCTGGGCTCGTCTCAAACAATTGCAAGAGAGAGTTGTACTGTTCCTCGACTGTGACGGAATAATGGTTTTTTGCTTTGGAATATGGACCCGGATTGTCAAAACGCTTTGTCGTATGGCTCCACCTTATGCGAGAGAGGGGGTATGTGGACCAATTTAACCCTGAAATTTTGAAGAATTAACAAATATGCCAATAGCCTGGTTTTCAATGTTGAAGACTTGAAGGGGAAAAAAAAAAATAGTTTGAGAAAGCCGCCTACAGAAATTTTGATCTTCTTTTATGCATGGTTTTAACGTTTTAAATGTTGAACTATATAGATACTAAATATTACATTTCAAAAAATAAAATATTATACATCATACAATTTGAATGTTAAATAGTAAATCATGCATAGTTGGAACGTTGATATACATCGTTAGAAAACATTTCAAGTTTGAATTTATATTACATATGCACATAAAGTTTGCACATTTAAATTTGGGTTACATTTTTTTTGACATAATTACCTATATTAGAACAGTAGAAAAATTTGGGAATAGTTTTATTTTTTTTATTTTTTTTTCCCGTTTATTTCGCCCTTATTTCTCTCAAACACTCT
>WUAT03138236.1:0-12373 GCA_010015005.3 Ulmus americana | reverse complement strand
GAGGTGGTGGAGAGCTTGACCCCCACCAGTGGGGTGGTGGAGTTGGCCGTTGGAAGAGGGGGAAGGGGAAGGAGAAGGGGAAGGGGAAGGGGAAGGGGAAGGAGAAGGGCAAGGGAAGAGTTTTTGTTTTATTTTTCTCTTATTAAATGTTTTTATTATTTTAAATATCAATGAAATGTTTATTAAAGGGTAGTTTATGTATTTAAAAAAAATATTTGGTTGACTTTCGTTGACTAGGGTACCCCACTGTCCGAAAATGAATGTTGAAAGTATCCCAGTGTCTTTTATCAAATACGGGGGTACTTTTTGTGATTAATGCAAATTACAGGGTATCTCGCTGTCATTATCCCAAATATATAATATAGAAGGGTATTTTTATCATTTCACATGGCCCAAGATACCCTACTGTCCCAAAATGAATGTTAATTGTACCCTTGTGTCTTTTCTCAAACACAGGGTTACCTTTTATCATTAACGCAAATTACAGGGTACCCTAGTGTTATTATCCCTTTTTTTTTCTTTTCTATTGATGTATTTATATTTAATTTTATAAATTTTAGATGTCTTTAAAATTAATTTAATATATTATTGTTGATTGTAAATAGTTTGTGGTTAAGTTTTTCCTTTTAGAACAACACGGTTTACTAAAAAAAGTCCTTTTATAACATATTTTTGGGGCCTTAAAAAAGTTGTAAAAAATACTATTAAAAAATATGTTTAAGTTAGTTTAAAAAAGAAAAAAAAAAGAAATAATTTTCATTTTTTCTTGTCTATTGATGTATTTAAATTTAATTTAATAAATTATAGATGATTGTAGAATATATGTTGTTGTTAATTGTAAATTACCGTAAAACGATGAAGTTGTGGCGGCTATTGAGCTGTTTATGAGGGTGATAGAGTAAAGATTTTAGTATATTAGCAATAATTCTCCCCTCCAATTTTCCCCTCTCGTCCATTTTATAGGCCTTGGGAGAGAGCCGTTGCACCTCTAAATGAATTAAGGAGTGGCTTTGAAAGACTTGGTATTGCCCTATCAGTTATGTTAACGTGGGGGCTATTAGGTCTTTTAATTACTTACGAATCGTCGTCTAAAGTATTTTAATACTTAAGCAGCGATTTTTATTACAAATTAGTGCTGAAAATCTTCCCATTTCACTAGGTAATGGTGTTTTATGAATTGCCTCCGACGTTCCGCCGCCAAAGGAGATTTTTATAGTATTGCAGGGTACCATATGTTATTTTTGAAACTACAAGGTATTATTTTTAAAATTTTCAAATTACAGGTACCAAAGAAGAAAGAAAAAAAAACTAAATAGAATCACACTTTTTGTCCAGCTTTTTATTTATTATTATTATTATTATTATTATTATTTTTTAATATATCTGTTAGAGCTATTGCATTCAAATCACGGGTCTATAAATAGTTATGAGAAACAAGCAACAAAACCAACTCAAGCAGGCAAGCAAAAAAAGGAAAGTGAGATATTAGGCAAATGGAGCTACCAATGATTCTTCTGAGAATAACAGCCAGCCTTGCCTTTCTGGCCTTCATCAATATCTTAGTTAAGATATGCAATTCTCTCATACTAAAGCCAGTACTACTTTCTTCTGAGCTTCGAAAGCAGGGAATAAGAGGTCCTCCAGCTTCAATATTGCTGGGAAACAGCGGTGCCTTGAAGGATCAGCCTAAAGTCTTATCCAACTCACCACCACAAGGAGATGAACCAATTATCCATAGCTATTCCATCTATCCCTCCTTTACAAGATGGACTAAACAATACGGTAATTATACGAATTTATCCTCGTAATTACGTACTTTCTCCTTGTCACTTTACATTATTGATGAAAATTACGTAAAGTTTTAGTTTGTTCTTTTAAAGTTTCAAATTTGCGTATATATATATGCCTCTTTGAAATTTTCCGCTTAAATTTTTTTATCTTATAGTTGCCCTAAATTTTGATTTGGCTTCGTCCTTACATAAATACACACACACACTCTCTCTCCAAATGGAATTTATAAAATGTTTAGTTGATGACCTACGTAAGTATAAAATTGTGGGCAGGGCCAACATTCACGTTTCGACTTGGAAACATGCAATTTTTGCACATCAACGATCCTGAACTGGTGAAGGAAATGAGCGTATGCTCTTCCTTGGACTTTGGGAAGCCATTATATTTACAGAAAATGATTGGTCCTTTGCTTGGCGAAGGCATTCTCGCCTCAAACGGTGTCACTTGGTCTCACCAAAGAAAAATAGTTGCTAGTGAGTTTTCTATTGATAAAGTCAAGGTATGCTTCGCCAACTTGATATTTATATTTTTTAGGGTTTTTGTTCACTTTGGTACTACGTGATTTTATTTTTTCTCAAAACGTACCTTTGTGTTTTTAGTATTTGTATTTGACCTCTCGTTCTATTTTATTACTTTTTGAAGGCGTGTGTAAAGTCCAAAATGCCTTTATATTATAATTTATATTTTGTTAGACGCTTTCAAATTACTTTAAAATAAAAACAAAACCCCATCCGACCAGCCCACCACCCGCAAAACCAATCATATTTTAGCATCGAGTACTTATATCCTCCATTTCCACAAACTCAAAAAGCAACGCAGAAAACAAAAACGCCATTCCTCTTTTAAATTAAAAGATTGTTTATAATCCAAAAAAATGAACCAAAACCCAATTTCAAGTTCAAATTTTTCAACACTGGATTATTATTTAAACACACCAAACAAGAACACTTATCTCAAAACTCCCCAAAGCAAGAAAATTCCATACCATATCAGGAGCACCATCTTCAAATTAGATTAACAAACGATTCACAAACGACAAAATTCCATCCATTCTTGAACGCCATTAATCTCGAATTCAAAGCTTCCAAAGATTCACAAACAACAAAATCCCATAAAACCAAGTACGAATTTCGAAAAGAAAAATCGGAAATTGGAAACCAGAATATATTTGAACTTGCAAAGTTTTTGAGAAACAAACGAATCAAGAAATGTGAACAAACCCAGAACGAAAACAAAACAAAAGAAAAGAAAAGGGGGAAAGTGCGATGGTGAAGGCTGGGACTGGGTTTAGGGGAGTGAGTTTCGGGAGGTGCGGCGTGGGTTTGGGGGTAAGGGTCGGCGGACGATGGGGCCGGCGGGCGGTGGTGTGGGGGAAGGTGTTAGGCGGAGATGATGGGAGAAAGGGTCGGCCGGAGATGGCAGGGGAGGGATTGTTGGGGTGGTCTTCAAGGGGAGGTGGAGGAAGGGAATTATAAATTTATTTATTTATTTATTTTTATTATCTATTTTGTTCATTAAGCCTATTTTAGGAATATTTAGAAAAATTGGTCAAAAATACGCTGACTTAGGTACCAAAATGTAATTAAATAGAACCATAAGGAGATTAAATGTAAATACTGAAAAATAAAGATACTTTTTGAAAAGAAAAAAAAAATCAAAACCACACTGGGTACCAAAGCGAAGAAAAAAAAAACCCTATTTTTTTTTAACATATATTTAAAATATAAAGCACAATAAAATTCTAATTTTGAATAAAAAAAATATTGAAATGCCATTTTATTTAAGTGTGAGTACGCTGTAGAATTAAATCAAATAAAAAGTTATTCTAAAAAATTTCTTAATCAAAATTGAAGTTTACTCATATTTTTCAAATATCAATATATATAATTGTTATGATTACAAATGCAAGATATATACATTTTCTAATTAAACCCAAAATACTCTTCTTTTTATGTGTTGAATCTCAAGCTATTGTGTGAATGCAATTTAGGGTAGGACAAACTTGATAGTTGATTGTGCTATGACGGTGGTGAACTCATGGACTAGTTTGATTGAGAAAGAGGTCGGAGGGATTGCCGATATTGAAATAGGGGAACATTTGAGCCGTTTCTCGGGAGATGCAATCTCAAGAGCTTGTTTTGGGAGTAATTATATCAAAGGTGAAGAGATTTTCTCAAAGCTTAGAGAGCTTCAAGAATATATGTCCAAGAGGGCCCAAATCCTTGGAATACCGATCTTAAGGTTTGTTCTTTCTTACAATATATATATAAATGAACGAAAGCACAGTTTATAAAAGATTAGGGACAAAATTACAATAAAAAAAAGTAAAAAACAAAACTGCTTAAAACACTATAGGTTTGGGACAGTGGGAACAATATACTTTATATTATATAGTATGACCTATGAATTTATGTAATATCAATGTGATTTTCAGATATCTTCCAACAAAAAGCAACAGAGAAACACAGAGATTAGAAAAGGAAATCCCAGAATTGATTCTGAAGGTTGTAAAGGAAAGAAAAGAAACGACATCAACACAAAAGCAAAACGACCTACTCGAGATGCTCCTTGAAGGTGCAACAAATAGCAGTGATTGGGACCAAGATACCATTGATCGCTTTATAGTTGATAATTGTAAAAACATTTACTTGGCTGGCTATGAGTCCAGTTCTAAGTCTGCTGGATGGGCTTTGATGTTGTTGGCATCAAATCCAGAATGGCAACACAAGGCTCGTGAAGAGGTGATGCAAATCTGTGGGGGCCAACAGCCTGATCCTGACATGCTACGCAAGATGAAAGTTGTAAGTATTTTATCATGAATTTTTAATTTTTTTTTTCTTTTAAAAGAAATGACTTCCTTATTTGTTAGCTAGAAAATTATTTCAATACCCAAAAGTTTTTAATTTTTTTTAAGAATATTGGCATTTTTTAGAATAAGATGAAACATGGGTTTTTTTGTTTTTTTTATTTTATTTAAAAAACAACCGTTTGGTTTAACATTCTGTAGTATTATGAGTAGGGTATTATAAACAAGGTATTTTAAATAGTAATTTTGTTTGATTCAGAATATTCTAAATAGAGTATCTAAATTTTTTTTATAAAAAGTAGTAAGGCGAAATTTAATAAAAATAGAATATAAAGAAATAATATTTTATTAAAAATGTGATAAAGATATGTAATATTTTATTAAAAAGGTGATGAATAGAGACAATGCGTGTATTTGGTTGGATGTTTAAAATACCCTATTGTTATTTTCAATACTCTCCTTCGTTTGGCTTCTCTATTTAAAATAAAGCATATCACTTTCTCACACTATTTCAAAAATTCTCAAAATATTACATCTTTTCGTCACTTTTTTAATAAAATATTATCTCTCTCCACCACCTCTTTAATAAAATATTACCTCTCTCCATTACCTCTTTAATAAAATATTATCTCTTTCTACCACCTCTTTAATAAAATATTACTTCTTTCCATCATCTCTTTAATAAAATATTATCTCTCAATTACCTTATTACTTTTTAATAAAATATTACATATATTCACTATCTTACTATTTTTTAATAAACTATTACCTCTCTCCATTACCTTTTAAATAAAATATTATTTCTTTCCACTACTTTTTTAATAAAATATTATCTCTCTTCACCATTTCATTCTTTAATAAAATATTACTTCTTTCCATCACCTTTTTAATAAAATATTATCTCTATTAACTACTTTTTAAATAAAATATAACTTTTTTCTATTATATTATTATTAAATTTCGTGGATTCTGCAGAATGTTCAAATAAACAAGCACAATATTTTATTAAAAAAGTAGTTGAGAAATGTAATATTTTATTAAAAAGATTGTAGAAAGTGATAATATTTTATTAAAAATATAGTGGAGAGAGGTAATATTTTATTTAAAAAGTAGTAAGATGGTAAAGAGATGTACTATTTTATTAAAAATGTGTTGGAAAGAAATAATTTTTTATTTAAAAGGTTGCGAAAAGAGATAATTTTTATTAAAAAGATGATAGAGATAAATAATATTATTTTATTAAAAAATAATAAAAATATGTAATATTTTATTAAAAAGTAACCAGATGTAATGAGAGATAATGACTTTTTGAAATAACATGGAAAAATAGTATAAAATGTTTTAAATACTTTTACTAAACAATGTATAGTGTTATTAATATATGTATAATATTTTAAGCAGTAAATCCAAAAAGGGCTTAGAAGTTTCAATACCGTTTGATCTGGTGTATCAAAATTCCAAAAACTCAACTTGAAAATACCAAATGAAATATTAATAACACGGGAGTACTTTTTAGGTTCGAAACTATAGTGTACCAGAATGATAATATCCTATATAGTATATATTTAAGACTAATGTTGGTTCCTTCTGGCATAGATTGCAGAGGATTTGTTGGTTCATCAAAGTCCTTATTTCTCCAATTTCTTCGTTATCAAAACTCAAACAACTATTTTGTTATGATTCTAAATGCAGTTAACAATGGTAATCAACGAGAGCTTAAGGCTTTACCCACCATCTCCAATTTTCTCAAGAGAGGCCTTAGAAGATCTAAAATTCGGAAACATTAAGGTTCCCAAAGGTGTCATAACGTGGACCTCAGTTATAGCACTTCACCAAGACCCTCAAATATGGGGACCTGATGTTCATCTCTTCAATCCTCAAAGGTTTGAAAATGGTGTGAAAGGCTCTTGCAAGCTTTCACAGGTGTACCAGCCCTTCGGTGTCGGTCCACACGTGTGTTTGGGTCAACACTTCGCCATGGCTGAACTTAAAATCCTTATGTCTCTTATTTTGTCTAAGTTTTCCTTTTCTTTGTCGCCGTCTTACAAGCATTCCCCCATCATGAAGATCATTGTGTGTCCTGAGTATGGAGTTAATCTGCTTGTTAGGAAGCTTTGATCCTACGATTTGAAAAATAAAATAAGACTATAAGGTCATGTTTGACACACCGTGATGTATTGTATTGTATTATATTATTTTGGGTGTGATGTATTGTATTATTTTGAGTGTGATGTATTGTGTTGTATTATATTATTTTGGGTGTGATGTATTGTATTATTATGCATTGTATTTGTATACCTTTTTTTTTATATATATAATTTCATGTTTAGGTTTACATGGCATTAAAAAATTGTATAACAATATAATATTTGGTCCATCAATTACATTGTATTGTATAAAAATTTTAAAATTTTTTAATCTAAAAATTATATTAAATTATACTTTTTATACGGTCCATTCTCAAGCTGCCCAGGCAATCTGGTCCCGAGCAGCCCCGTGGTGTTGTCACGGGCGACCTTGGTAGTTCGGTCCCCAGTGGTCCCGCTCTGGTCGGCATCAACAATTAAAAAGAGAATGAGAAAGGTTAAAAACAAATTATGTTGACTAATACAAATTGATATGTTAGATATTACAAATACAACACAATAAATAATTTTTTATGAATTAAATAATACATATTGTATTGTATAAAAAGTTGTATTGTCTCACATTATATAATATATAAATTTAATCAAGACTATATTATGATTGATGTGTAATACAGGGGGCCAAACATGCCCTAAGTCTAAGTGTCTGCTTAGTTTTGGTTGTAGTATCTAATACAATTTTGTAGTATTATTTTTGGAATTTTGGGGTTTCTTACATATTTGTAATTTTTGGTATTCTTGCAATATTGTAATTATTTTGAAATTGAAAATGATAATTTACATTGTTTGAATTTAAACTTCAGCTGCTGGAGATTGTGCATGAGGATATTACTATGGACCCAAGATTGTCAGTTGAAGTTGTGCAGGAGGATGTTAACTCTAATGTTAGCCTATTGTTTAAGTGGAGTTGAACCATAGGGGTAACAAAGATCCTGGTTCTGGTACTTCAACTGGCTGAAACATCAAGCTAGTGGACTCTCATATGAGGTTGTGCACGAGGATCCTTGCTACTAGACCCTTGGATGAGGATGTTGCACCATAGCGGGTATTTTGCTCTCATCTTCTTAGAATTTATGTTATGTTTAATGATAATTATGTTTAGAGTTTACATTAGGCGTGCCATTTAGGTTGATTCTCGCATGAATTAAGGCTGCTTCAAGTTTGATCATGATGAATTGTATAGCTAATGACAGTAAAAATGTAAGTATTCATATAATATCTTGTAGGTGACTGTATAATGCTAGCATGCATTACTTAGTTGCATCTTCGTATTAACAAACTAGAATCACTTAGAAGACATTATGAGAAAACTCACATTTTCATTATCATTAGGCTATAGAAATCAATGGGATGAAACTCGAAGCGGTCTTAATTCATGTGAGAAACAACATTAAATGACATGCCTCAGGTAAATAGTAAACACAATTATCCTCAAACATAACATAAATTCTAAACATTAAATATTTGAACAATGAAGTTGAGAGCAAATACCTACAACTTGATGTTTCAACCTATACATTTGTATTCGTGGATTATATTGTATTATGATATATGTATTTTTGCATTAAAACATGTTTTAGAAATTTTGGGGGAAGCAATTTCAGATTTTTTATATATAAAAAAACCAAACTTTTTAGTGGTGGTTCTTGTAAGGACCTGCCACTAAATATGCGCAATTTCACATATTTTACCGCCACTTAAAATTTTGGACTTTTAGTAACAACCGCATACATGGCGATATATCTTTATAGGGGCAATTTTGAACACTGAAAGATTTTTTTGGTGTAGTGAAGCCCTAATTTGTTCAAATTTGGTTGCAGGAACTCAAATTTGTTGATGAACAACTAGAAATAAAGCAATCAAATTTTTGGATGGTATGGTGGGAGTTTTTTTTGGTGAGATTGGATCAAAATCATTGGAAATTATTGGGCTTGGATCTTCATAGCCATGGTGGAGATAGCAAGGGAAAGGAAAAGAAAGAAGAAAAAGAAAAAAGAAGAAGAGAGAAAGTGAGGAAGAAAAAAATGAAAAACGGAAGAGAGATAGGAGGAAGAGGAGGAGGGAAAAATCAGAATTTTTTGTTTATTTTTTTTTTCAAAAGTACCCATGCCTAGCTTTTCACGTGAAAAACAAAGGAATTTTAAGTATCTTAGCCATTCCATCGCATAAGTTAATAAACATTAATTTTGTGGGGTTTAAAGGTCATTTTGAATCTTTAGATGGCAACATGCAAACTAACAGAAAGTTCAGAGGGTATTTAAGCTAAAAGGTCTTTTATTTTTTTATTGTTATCCGTTACTAACAAGTAAATTTTTTTAAATAAATATAATTTAAATTATATTTCACACATGTAATCGTAATATTATTCAAATACAACTACTTAGTTTCTGAACCAAACTGGTAGCCCTTCGTTTTCTTTCATCATTAATCAAGGATAGCCCTATTCCACAGTAGAGGGGCACGCTTATCGTCTTTTATGTTTTTGTTTTGCATTGAAAAATTATCCTTCCTTCTCTATAAAGCTGAAGAAGATGGAAATATACATGGCCTAAGGTTTGGAAATGAAGGGGTTTTTTGTCTCCCATTTGTTTTTCATTGATGACAACCATATTTTCTTGAATGCATGCCCAGGTGAATGTGAAAACTTGAAGGAGATTCTCACTCTGTATATATGTGGAAATCTTTGGTCAAGTTATTAATTTTTACAAATCTGAAGCCTATTTTGGAAGTTTGGTGAAGAGGTGAAGAGTGCTATTTCTTTGATCTTAAGTGTGAAAATAGTGGAGAGTCTGGATAGGTAATTGGACTTGGATGTGCCTGCTTGTATTGGAAGGAACAAGAAATATATGTTTTTTCTTACGTGAGAGATAATGTAGTGAAATCTACCCCAAGCACAAAAGCAATGACGATTCTATAGAACAATCAACCAAGCAATATATCAGGAATCTAATTATATGTAGCAAAAACATGAACAGAGAAACACAAGAGTTTTACCCTAGTTCGGCCTCAAAACTGAGAGGCTACGTCCAGCAATGGTGGTGATTTCGTCTACTATGACCTCACAAGTGATTAGAATGTATAGATACAAGAATACTCTCCAACAAGTTACAAAAGCTACAAGCTTTCCCTTTGCCCCAACACTCTCTTTAACCTATCACATTTTGGTAAGATATAATGATCCCCAAACAGGAATGTACCTCTCTCACTCAATTCCGAACTCTTATAATAACAAGACAAATTTGCTCTACCTCAATCTGGAGCATCCATGTGTTAATCATCATGTTGCTAAGTGTCCACGCATTTAAAGACACTTAAAACACCCAATTAATACATGAGAACTGTTATGACTCTCGGAGTAAACACCCAATCAATACACGAGAACCGTTATGACTCTTGAAGTAAACACCTAGTCAATACACTTAAAAACTGCCCAATTAACACCCTGTAGCTATTACAACTTGAGACATACACCACAAATCTCCATATTCGATCAAAGTTGAAACCAAACCGAGTGAGACCTCTTCATAGTAGACTTTCACCTACTATCTTCACTAGTTGGTTAATGTCGTAACACCTATCAAGTTCAAACGATGCTTAAACTGAACTTGATACGGAAGACTACCCGATGATAACTATATCCTCAGCTTCCATTGTAGACAAAGCAACCGCCATTTGTGGGGCTTCTCATCTCCTTGAGCACCCGAACAAATTAGAGTTATATCCGGTTAAGAACCTCCAGTCCGAAACCCTTGCACAATCCACATCAACATGTCTAAAAAGTTTCTTTTGATCACTTGTTATCCGTCCATGTAGCAAACCATGGCTCAAAGTGCCTTTAACCTACTTCACCGCTTTCAAATGCTCTTTTTCGGATCCAACATAGTTACACTCACAAGTCTAGCCATGTTGGCTAGGTTCGGCTTCATACAAACCATGAAACATAGAGACCTCCCCAAGTACTAGAAATTGGTATCTTCTTCATGCTTTCCCTCTCCAAATCAACCTCAGGAGACAATTGTGAAGATAGTTTGTAATGACCCGATTTCCACAAGCCAAGCATTTCCAAGATTACCTGGAGTTGCCCAAATTTTCGAATGTCCTCCACCTCCAAAATCTCATTCATTGCAAACACACTACTAACTGTTGCTATACTAGTCATCTTGATAAGCTTGCAACTATCACCATTGCCCCACACAAACTTGTTTTCTAGCATAAACACATCCAGCCTAAGATTATATTTCTAAAGAGACTTGACAAACCTATAAAGAAACTCCTTAAGAAAGAAGTTATACATTCACTCCATTTTCCAAGGTTACCTTGAAAAGTAGCTTTGAAACCCCAAACAAGCTCCTCAATTATGAACCTTGATTACGTTAATTTCAAGTATAAATTTATGTGTGATATTATGATAGTTTATAAAAGAGATAAATTCGTTTTCAAGTAACGAATTTAAATATATGTTAAACTATTATAGCATTGTGTTTATTCTCATTGTGTAATTAAACAAGAAATCATCTCACAAGAGTTACGCAATTTATTAATTAAATTATGTGTTTAACTGATAATTAAACATGAATTTATTTGGAATTGAATAGGAATTGATCTTGAATTTGATTTTAAATTTAATGGGAAAATAGATTAAGTATTGAAGGATTCAAAATAAAATTAGAATAATAGGGATTTTAGGAATTTATTGCAAATAAATTCTAATAAGGGCTTCTTCTTTTTCTTTTCTTTTCTTTTCTTTTTTTTTTTTTTAAGAAAAAGAGAGAGGCTTGGGGTGTGGGTTCGGCCAAGGCCTGAGCTGCATGGCTAGGGCTATCCGATATACCCCGCTCAACTTGACACGCAAAGGAAGAAGGCCAACCCCATTCTAATAGGGCTTGGCTACACAACCAAGGCACACACATGTGTCCAAAGCCCTGTTCGGGTGTGATCTGTTCGTCTGCTTACCCGCCTCGCACGCCCAAACATGCGGGTGCCTGCTCGCCCATACAGGACCAGCTACCTGCTCGTCCGCACGGAACACACACACCATACGCCTTGGTGTTCAGACGGATACACATGCTTGCAGACCATTTCGTTCGAACATACGCACAAGGCATCCCACACCTTCTCACCGACCAGCCTACCACCCATGTAACCCGCACCACCTCATACCCATGTTCCATACCCCATACAAATAAGACTCCAAGCCCGACCAAGTAGTGTTGCCTGACCCAACTTCTAAAAAGATTGCTCGGCCAGGAAAGCACCCATCCGAGCCACAAAACACCTTGTCCAGCCAAGGCCTGAACACTCTTGCATGTGTTATGTCCAGATACACAGCTCGGCACAAGCCAACCCATCGGCCACCCATCATCGTTAGTACAAGTCACCTATCTGGCCATGCCACCCAAACACCCCTAGGATCCCCCTTCTCGACAGTCTACCTTGCTTGGCATGACCCAGCTTCAGCCAAGCATTCATGTTTGATCCAGCCACTTACTCGACCATAATGTTCGGCCATACTTTCTACTTGATGCAAGCTCTGTTATTCAATTATTTCTCTTCTATGACCAATCAGTTACATTATGAAGTCCATATATGTAATTTTAATACACCTTTTAAGTGGAGTCCACGTGTCCAC
>WUAT03138125.1:0-12374 GCA_010015005.3 Ulmus americana | reverse complement strand
AGGAGGCATCTCTGAACGGACTGGTTGCCGGATGTGCTCGGGACCTGGAAGCCGCCGATTGGGCATCGGCCAAGCCAAATTTAAGAGGCTTACTGTTTGGATCGATCTCTAGCCCCTTCTTGTCCCAAGTAGTTCTGAGCAGCTCGTAGCCAGCTATAGCCCTTGGACCAGTCCGATTTCATCTCAACATTTTTCTTCAAGTCTATCAAGGCTTCAGAGTACTTTTGGAGTGAAGCGTTGGCAGTAGATTGATTGGAGTAGAGAACATGGTTTGTCGAAGTAAGATCGATTGCGTCGGAGAAGTGGGTGATGGTGCCGGTGAAATCGCCGGAGGAGAATGCGGCGTTGCAGTGCACCAAGTTGACGGCAATGAACTCGGTGGTCACTCAGTGTGGTGGTGGATGGCAAGGATGGTTTTTCTCACTCATCCTTCCTCACGCTTAGACTCTCCCTCATGTTGTATTTCTTTGGTTGAGATGGGTTTTGGATAGATTAGGAAAGGAGTATATTAGGTTTTTATATATATATATAATTAATTTGTTGTTTTAATGAGCTTAACTCCACTAAAAAAAATTTCAAGTCTGTCGCACAAAAAATTGAAGTCCCGCCTAGCTAGCCCATTCCGCCAATTTTAAGTATTTTTTTATCACAATTGTTCAAAAATGTGAAAATCACATGTGATCTAATTGCTATATTCTAGTAGTGATTCACAAAAGAGTTATGGATCTCAGAGTTCAAGTTCCAATTCGAGCTTATCTTCAAGTTCCAATTCTAATTCTGATGAATTGAGTGTTGAAGTCTCAAGCCCTAGCCCACAAATTGAGCGTGCCAAGTTGGACCCAAACTTCCCTGACTTCACATGGGAAACTATTGAGCTCATCGCGAACTAAAGTGCCCTTAGCCCAAACAAAACCTTTATCCTTCCAGGAACAAGTTTCTCTCCTTCAATAAGTCATGTTTGGGACATATGGAGATGAGCCTATTACTAACTCCGAGTCACTAGAGCCAAGGAGATCCGAAGTAATTGAGGGTGAAGATGAGGAAGAGGGACAAGAAAGGGCAAGGAAAAGGAAGGCCCCTGCTAAATCACTGCCTTTAAGGAAAAAGAAGAGATGAGCTTAAAAGAGCGATGCAAGGGTAGTCGATTATGGATATGTGGAGGGATCAATCACAACAAAAAAAAGCTTCCAATCCAATGTGACTACAAAGAGGCTAGCCAGCTTAAGAGTTGAGTTTAAAATCCCTGAGTCGATTACTATGAGGGCTCTTGGGATTGATGAAAGGCCTTGTGATATGCAAGGAGACGAGGTTGCTGTGTATATGGATGTGATTTACTCAAGCCTTAGATTCTTATTCAAACCTTTGTTCAGGAAGGTGTTTCATGCTTTGGGTTTAGCTCCTATCCAAGTTAGCCCCATTGTTTACCAATATCCAGTTGCCTTCTTTGTGTTAGATTCAAAGTTGTGCCTTGGGGAGCCCTCCATAGCTGAGCTTGCTTCCATATATGCTATGAAGAGTCATCCATCACCGAGTTGCCCTAATAAGAACTATGGAGTTTATTACTTGAGTCACTTGAAAGATGCAGTAGTGATCCATGGGGTGCCTTCTTCTAAGAAGACTTGGAGGCGCCATTGGTTTTGGGTAAGAGGGAATTGGAGGGCTAAGTTTGACCCGGAGCACTTGCCAAAGGACAAACGTGTTTACAATGAAGTTCAAGGGCAAGTGAGTTAGAACACTATAGAACTCTCTGGAGATCAAAAGGATAACATCAAATTGGCTTTGACAGTTGAGGAGAGAGTCGAGAGTGGGCACACTTGACTAATGAATTGGCCATTTACTAAGGAAGTATCACCAATGTCTCGCCAAAGAATGGTGTTGACTATCTTCTTAAATTCAAGATGGGCGAAGGCATTCCCACGAGTCAAACTAGTGGGGTTGGAGAATTCCACCCAGATGATCCCAAGAATGGGGGTGAGCTTGAGAGTTGGAGAGGCGACATTCTTCTTGCTATACTCTTGTTAAAACCTTGCTTGTGAATTTTTTTTTTATGTTTTATGACTTCTAACATTGTTGTTGTGTCTTTGAAGCATATAGACTGCCTCTTAGAGATTACCATTTAGAAAGGCATTGTTTATGTCCAACTGCCTAACCACCCAATTTTTAGAGACAGCCATAGTAAGAATGACCCTCACTATTGCTGCTTTGATTACTGGACTGAAGGTCTCACTAAAATCAATGCCAGGAGTCTGGTGGAAACCCTTGGCCACTAACCTAGCCTTACACCTCTGAAAACTACCATCAATATTGTATTTTACTCTGAATACTCATTTATTTCCTACTACATTCATTGAATTTGAATAAGGGACTAGAAACCAGGTATTGTTCTGTTTTAGAGCACTCGACACTTCCTCCATAGCAGTTCTCCAATGTTTGGAATCGATGGCATCGTGAATGGATGCTGGTTCAATTGGAGTGTCTGGCCGTGTTACCATATATAGTTTATACTTTGAAGGGTATGTTTTTGGCTTATGAATACCAGCTTTGGCCTTGGTAACCATCTGGTGTCCCTGATTATTGATCTCAATTTGATGATCTTGATTGGTGGTCGTTTCAAAAGGTTGCTGGTGGTTTGTGTTGAGGCCAGGAGACATGTCATTTGGCATGCTGTTACTAGGTTCCATCCCAAAGTCAAATATTAAATCACCAAGATCATGCTTTTGTTCGGAAATCATCCCCCTTTCAAATGGCACTCTCGCTGAAGAATTAGAATCAGTAAACTCAAGTGATCGTGATGAAGATTGTAGATGAGATGCAGGTGAGGCTTCAAGTTCAGAGTGAGATCGACTGATACCAGTAGGAGAAGGTGGATTTGAGGTGATAAAAGAGTGAGAGGGAATATTGAGCCAATTTTGTGAAGTTATGAGTGTTAATGACTCGGGAATTTTGGTGTTTAGAAAACTTGATTGGAATGGAAACTTCAGTTCATTAAACACGACATGCCTAGAAATGTAGACTTTACCAGTGGAACTGAGGCACTTATAGCCTTTGTGAATGTCACTGTAGCCAAGGAAGACACATTTGGTAGAGTGAAATTGAAATTTATGACTTTGGTAAGGTCTGAGACACGGAAAACATGCACAACCAAAACTCTTTAGGATAGATAGTTGGGTGTTTTGGAAAACAAGATCTGAAGTGGAGTTGAGTCTTGTAAAATAGGAATAGGAAGTCGATTTATGAGGAATACAGCTAAGTGAAACACATCAGGCCAATATTTGAGAGGCATGTGAGCCTGTGCCAAGAGAGTTAGGCCAATCTCTACAATATGTATGTGTTTCCTCTCAGCTTTCCCATTTTGAGCTGAGGTGAGAGGACATGAGTATCTCCCTTGGATACCATGTTGTTGGACAGTTTTGAGGAAGCTTATGTACTCTCCTCCCATGTCAAACTGAATAGTTTTAATTTTCCTATCAAGTTTGTTTTCTACTAGAGTTTTGAATTGCAGGAAAACAAGCAAGGCATCATATTTTTGTTTTAAAGGGTAATGCCAGGTATATCTGTTGAAGTCATCAATGAAGTATATATAATATTTGAAACCAGAGATAGAGCTTACTAGGGATGGTCCCCAAAGATTAGTATGGATGAGTTCTTGTGGTTGAGAGGCATGTGAATTTGTATCTGAGAAATGTAAGAGATGAGATTTTCCATATTGACAAGCATCACAAAAATTAACAATTTCATTGATTTTTAGTTATTGATTATAGAACTTGAGGATTTTAGACAAGACTCTTTCTGAAGGATGGCCTAATCGCCTATGCCACACCTCTTTTTTGGAAATTGAAGACTTAGATGAGGACTTTTTTGACTCAGCTATCTTAGAGCTAAGAGCTTGACACTGTGGCTGATTATGGCTTGATTTAGAGGAGTTTTGAATTGGTGGTTTGAGCTAGTATAAGCCTTTCTCAAGTCTGCCTTGAAACATCACCTGGCCTATCACCTTGTCCTTCACAACACAACTAAAGGAGTCAAAACACAAAACTACATTATTGCAAGTAGCTAATTACTGATTAAATTCTTCTCAATATTTGGAACATGCAAAATGTTTTTCAGTAGTATGTTTTTGTTATGTAGAGCAGATAAATAAGTATGACCAATATGAGCTATATCAAGTCTTTGTCTATTACCAATTACAAGAGATTCTTTATGTCTAGAGTTGCTACAAACACTGAGTGTTGAGTATTTTTGTTGGCTTCTGAAGGTGCTCCCATGTATTTGTTATCAAACTTGTAGTAGCAGTGAGCTGCAATGTAGCCAATCTTGCCACAGACTTGGCATATTGGTCTGGGGTTATTGCCATATCTTCTTCTTCTTGCTCTGAAGGTCCTTCCACCCCTGCCATTGTTCCTTGAGAATCTTACTCTGAACTAATTTACATTAGTTCCACTTGAGTGATGCTATATGACTGAGAGGAACCTTGGTGGTTCTGACCTTTGCCATGATTGTTGTAGTTGCTTCCTCCTTTAGTGGTGAAAAAATTGGCTGACGGTTGGCCTAGATTGATGGAGGCAATGCCAGCATTCATTTGCTTAAGCCTCTTCTCAAAACTTAGAAGCTTGGATTGTAGTTCTAGCCAGGTAATATTTTCATTTTCAGTGATTTGGCAAACCACTGGATTATATTCTGAGGAATCCAAATCAGTAAGTGTTTGTGGAATCAAGTTATCTAGAGTCACACGATGGCCTGCAAGAGCTAAATTATCCACTAATTTCTTCATTTTTTTTTTCCAGGTAATCACTCATCTTCATGTTACCCTTCTGCAGTTTGTTAAATTCCCTGTTATAATAGACTATGTTTGACCTATTTCTGACACCAAACAGATCTCTAATGGCCTCCCAAAGTTGCTTAGAGGTTTCATAACCAATTAGTTCAGAGGCTACCTCAATGTCGATGGAGTTGTAGAGCCATCCAAGCAAGATATGGTCCTGAGCTACCCAGTTCTCAAACTCAGGGTTGTCTTTGAGCTCTGCCTCTGTTGTTCCTTTTGCTGTGAGTTCAACAAATTCTTGTGAACAAGCCTTGGCCCCAGTAATGTATCCTTCCATCTTGTTTCCTCTAATCATAGGCAACACCATGTTTTTCCAAAGCAGAAAATTGTTGTGATTTAGCTTAACTGAGCTAATAGGGTTGCTTGCTGAGATAAGAGCTTTGCTGGTGACACTAATGTCTGAAGCCTACCCTTCTGGCTGATTCTCACTGAAAGTTCTCGAGTTGTTCACGGTGCTAGCCATTTTTTGCTCTGATACCAAGTTGAAAATCACACAGTGTTTGGCTGGACAAATCTCAGCACACCAATGCTGAGAGTAAAAGATTCTATTTATAATCTGTATACAAGAGATACCCTAGCTAATAGACTAATGAACTTGTTACACGTGTTCAATGTACAAAGAGAACAAAATCAATATTGGAAACAGAGACCCAATGATTGGGCTGATGGGAAATGGGCCAGACGACAATGTGCTTGGTATTTGCATTGTCGTTATGGTAAGAATAGAATCAACTGCTCTTGTTCTGCTTCAATATTACAATAGAAGTCCTTCCACATCAGTTGTCTTGATATGTAGAACTTTTTATTGGTGAAAATTCATTTTTATCTTTGCATTTCACTTGAAAAGTAAAATTGTATCTTTACTAAATCAAGGATAAGAATGACTTTTCATCAAAAAAAAAAAAAAAAAATTCTACAAATGTTTAAGTGGAGGTTGTGGGTGAAATTTCCTCCTCTGGTTTAACCCTTATTATATTACTGCAAAAACTCTCCTTGGATAATAATATTAGAAAGTCAAGAAAACATATTCGAATTTGCTAATAAGTTGTTGATTGCTTGGCTCGATTTGGTTTGCACAATGGTTTGTCTTCGCATTTTAGCTCCATTTCTTATGATGTTTTTGTAATTGCCCAGACCTATTGAAAATTTTGTGTAAAAGAAGTTTCTGTTTCACTGAAAAAGTTACATATATATTTTTTGTTAAGATAGTGAGGAGGTTATTATTTTGCAAATCACTAAAAAGTTATTAAGACTAAAATAATATGTCTAAATATTTTCGAAAGATAATAAGATAGTAACTACATTTAATTTCAACATCAACCAAAATGCATTGAAAAGTGTTTACATACTTTTTATAAATAATCATTTAAAATAAAAAACACTAATTTTTTGCATGAAATTTTGGGTTCATTGGTAAGTGATAGAAACAGAGGAGTTTGTTCTTCGAAACATCATACGCTAGAATTCCTTTACGGTAACCCGTTATCAAGAAGGAAATGAGTTAAATAAGTTTATGTTAAAAACAAAACTATTAGAAAATTCAAATGCGCATTATACACAAAGAATGCTCAAAGGAAAAACTAAACCACTGATCGTTAAAATTCAATCATCCTTTGTTTGAACTCGACCATGGTTTCGTTAAAAAATAAACCACAATTTGTGAGAAGTAAACCAGTCTTAATTACAAATAAAACTTTGTTCATTAAAACTCAACCTAACAATTATACATGTAATATTTAAGAACTACAAATAGCCTCATGGTAAGTTTTGAGTTTGTGGACTAGCATGTTTGGTTGTAAGATGTTATCCACTTCACCACAGGTGTTGAGAGGAGTTTCTACCTTTCATTGTCGTCTGAATCTTGCTGTTGCTGTTGCTGCAAATTTGTTGTGTCGAAGAACAATGGATGTGGTTGAACACCTTGCTGAAAAAACGTGACAATAGATCTAACTTTCAAATCTACACTAGATCTGAGTTTATGTTGAAAAAAACTGACAGAAAATCCAAATGCTCATTATATACCGAGAATGCTCAAATAAAACAATCAACCACTGATAGAAAAAAATCAACCATCCGTTGTTGGAACTCGACCAGGGTTTCGTTAAAAATAAACCACTATTTGTGAGAAGTAAACTATTCTTCATTACCACAAAAACTTTGTTCATGAAAACTCAACCATAATCATTATACATGCACTATATAAGAAGTAAGAACTAAATATTAGCCTCATGATAAGTTTTGAGTTAGTGGGCAAACCTGTTTGGTTGAAAGATGTTATCCACTTCACCACAGGTGTTGAGAGGAGTTTGTACCTTCATTGTCATTTGAATCTTGGTGTTGCTGAAAACTTCTTGTGTCGAAGATCGTTGGATGCGGTTGAAAATTGGTGTTCCATGCATTGAACGTGTGCATAAAGTTGAGAGGGGTTGATGAGCTTGATGGATTGGAGAAGTCTGGTATAAGGGAAGGAATATACATTGAAAATGTTTGGTTAATGTTGATATGCATTCGAGGCGTAAGTAGGGTCATGGTCCCTTTAGTTAGTCTGGGAGTTAGGTGTCTGGGTTTGGTCTCTTCTATCAGTCTGCTCTTGGAAATTTACTCGACAAGAAGTCCTATTATGTCCATCCTCCCCACATTTTCCACACTTCATTGGGGTTTTCGGTAGTTTCACCTCGCGGGCAGCTTCAATTCCACCAGCCCCTTTTGTTCTAACCCCAAGTGAATTCCTCATAAGTCCCCTCGAAGATGCTTCAGGATTCACGCCTGCATTGTCTGAATGTTGTTGAGTAGCAACATTGTTTTTGTCTTGGTCTAGTGCTCTTTGGAATTGTACAATCAGGGAATTCATGGTGTCCAGTGCAGTGTTGTATGAGTTCTCCGCTTTAGATGCAAGGTAATTCATGTGGCTAGCTAGCCCTGTGAGAGCACTATACCTTGTTAGGTGTAGAACTTGTGGAATTTCCTGCTCCGAGGATGAAAGATTTATACTAGACACTTCATTTTTTGCTTTCATTGTGAATCTTTTCTTGATCAATGACTCGGGTACATGTTGGAGATTAAGGTACTTCATCACAGCAAATAGGTGTCTGCAAGGGATTCCATAGGTTTCAAATTGCTTGCATGAGCATTCAAGATGATCGTCAATTGCATAATGGGTCACCGAGTAATCGACAGATTGCTTTGAGAATTTTCGAAGTTTGAAAATATTTGAGTTGCCTCTTGCTTCGTTTCCAACCACTATAAAGCTTGCCTCCATATCAATTTCCAACTTAACCATGTAATAAACTTGTCTTGTAAGAGTAGAACCAAGTTGTCGAATGTAGGTTAGTAGCACTGTATGGGATGGATAAGGAGGTTCGGTGTTGTAGCTGATGTAGTCGTCGTGTCTTTCAGATTCCCTTATGTTGCGAAGTGCAATGTCAATGTGCCGTACCAATTCACGCAATGGTAACTTGGAATTCACATATCTCTTCAAGTAAGAATTCATGGACTCACATTTTTGTGTTGTAGTCATTCCGCTGAAGAAGTGGTTTCTTAAAAATTTCTCTACCCAACGAAACCTCTTTTCATAAGTCTCATCCACCCACGACGAATTATCTTGCAGATCAAATGTTTCACACAATGCACTCCATTTGTCATACCATTCTGGGATGTTGTAATGTTTATGGAGAAGTTTCTTGAAAGCTTTAGTAAATTCTGGAGTTTTAATGTTTGTTGTGGAATTTGTTGAGAGATGCCACTTACATATTCGATGCACTGCGTCAGGAAAGCAGTGATTTATTGCAGCTTGTATCGAAGCACACCATCAGAGACAACAACCCTTGGCTTGTGGTTGTGCATGCAATCAATAAAAGTCTCCAACACCCATTTATATGTTTCAACCTGCTCGTTCATTAGTAGAGCAAACCCAAACTGACAAGTTCTGAAATGATTGTTAACACCAGCGAAAATTACAAGAGGCTTGTTGAACGCGTTTGTCTTGTAGGTTGTATCAACTGCCAAAACATCAGAAAAACACATATAGTCCCTCTGTGAGATGCTATCTGACCAAAAAATGTGACATAGCCGGTCATCTTCATCAATAGCATACTTTGCATACAGAGTTGGGTCAACTAAATCA
Source organism: Ulmus americana (assembly GCA_010015005.3). Taxonomy (NCBI): domain Eukaryota; kingdom Viridiplantae; phylum Streptophyta; class Magnoliopsida; order Rosales; family Ulmaceae; genus Ulmus; species Ulmus americana. The sequence continues at coordinate 3,429 of WUAT03138125.1, read as the reverse complement.
ATCTTTGCTGCCAAGTACCCTAACAATCCCTCTGCATCAGTCTCTATTGTCTTCCCTCGATGTATGCCTACTTCCTTACTGTAACAGTCTTCGCTGATGAACCCAAGATTCTCACAACCATCATCTCGATGAACCATCAAGTTCACAATGTCACACGTTCGAAGACCTGCATAGTTGTAAGATTTAATCTGGGAAGGTTGTGCTTTTGTTACATTTTTGTGGGAACGTAGGAATTGCAAATGATTCGAGGCAGTCAACTCGTGGTTGTGTTCAGGTATAAACTTTGTCACACGCCACCTATCTTCAGACAAATCCTTTAGAACATGTAGGCATGCCTTGCACCCACATCTAGTTACATCCCTTTCTCTCCTTTGGCGGTCAACATTGCACAAAAACTTTTGTCTACGAAACCCTTGCCTCGAACAGACCCATTCTCTACGTCGAATTCCTTGCTGTTTGTTGCATGTTGTGTGATGTATGCGGACACTAAACCCAACAATCTTTGAGTAGTTAGTCACAAAGCACTCCCACATCCGAAAATCTGGTAAACTTCTTCCCACAAGATCCTCTGTTGTAAACTCTCGTGGATGTTTGTCAAGCCCCAGAATATCGACAATATGAATCCACTCATATGTTTGAGGGTTGGCTGGTGTAGGTTCAACATCATCTTCAGTGTTAGCAGCAACTGCTTCACGGTCTGTCAAATTTTCATCAGAAGCATTCCCTTCCCGAAAGTTTGAATCCCCTTCCTGGCTTGCTATATCCATCACTTTTTCTTCTTCGCAATAATATTGTTCCAAAACCTGGGTTGTTTCTTTTCCACGAATATAAATGTAAAGTTCAATTACAATAGCAACTTTTTAGGATGAGAATTAAATAATAATAGGCAAACATTCAGGAAGTAGAGGCAATAATTTCAAATCCTTACCTCAACAAGGTCAATTTACAATGCAACAACACATCCAACTCCTCAAACCCACAGTGCGAATTCTGTACTTCTACAAAAAACATACATAACAGAAATATTTCCATTAATCAACAGGTTTCGTTCAATCATAAAAATATATCCCCGATAAACACATTTAATAATATAATCAGAGGTAAATCAGTTAAGTTCTAGTGATGTTTTTCTCCTAAACAAGTCCACTCTTATTTAAAAAAGAAAATCAGTCTCTGTTGAGTGCAAAACATATATATATTAATCAGTTTCCAATAACAAGCTAATGGAACAGGCAGTGACTGGTGGGGTTTTAAGCTAGAAGTAATACCGGACACATGCAATTACAGATATTACCAGGAAAATCATAACCAAACCAGCCATAACAAAAAACGGTTCAATGTACAAAAGAAGAAGCACAGCCTTGAACTCTTACATTTTAATTGAATCATGGGAAGGCATTGACAGTGATGGGGAATATGACAGGGAAATAAAATAAGCAGATGACCATCTTGTGATGATGATATAGAGAAAGACTTTTGAATTACTATTATTGCTATGTTCTTCGCTTTTAAGCCCAGACTAATTAAATTATATGTAATTTAAGCCCAGACTAATGATAAGCTACTCATCTTGTTGCCAGATGCTAACTGTAATTAGTTCATCATGTACTAATAGTTTAATTAGTAGACTATAATTTAATTAATGTTAGCTAGCATTTTGCACGACTTAAAGTTGGCTCTCATGATTATCACAAAGTCTCCACGTAAAGCAAACCAATTTAAGAAAAAATCAACACAACAAATATGGAAATTGAAATCCTCTAAGAACAAGCAGATCTGGGGTACCTACCTCGTTCGACCCAGAAAAGAACAAGGCAAAGCCATAACAAGTGAGACTATGGAGGCCAGTGGAAAGAACAAGCAGATCTGGTGCCAGAACAATGTGAGAATACTCCAGCAGCGGGGAGAGTTGGTGGAGATAGGGTTTTTGGATACGGGGGAAGGAAGAATCGCAAATTCAGGTATTGGGTTTTTGCAGAAAACCGAAAATGGGGTATATCTTTTAATTATCTGAAAAAACAAAAGAAAAATATATATACATATTAGATATGAACATCATATTAGAATTTAGAGATGCAAGAAAAGAAAAAAGACACAGAAGCAACACAATAAAGTAAATTGAAGTATTTTAGGAATGTAAAGACATCGAAACTTAATAACGTGATCAGAAGATTGAAGAGGCAAATCAGAATTTTCTTTATCCAGTCATATTACTCACCCAACTTAACTTCAAGCCCATGCTTACATCTTCGCCTTCAGGAAATACTGAATTAATACAAATCTGCATACCAGATCATTTGTAATTAAATCTTTACAGAACAATGATTCTTTTGTATTTCTATATTCCTTCTCCAATTTAGATTAATGAATAAAGCTAAAACAAATAGACATTTCGGAAATCTCAAACAAGGAAACATCCAAATTTCAGAACTTAGTTTGAGAACCACCATTTTGTCTCTGTGAGGCAAGGCATGGAGTTAACTCAATAAAATTCATAAACATGAAATTATGTTGAAAATTCATGATCAATCAAAGAATTATTGCAAGTATGGAAACCTAAAATTTTATAGCAGTAATATTAATTGGAGATGTTTATGCTTTATTTCATAAAAAAGATTCTAATTTTTTCAGAAATTGTAACATATCAATCATCAAAAACATATCTAAATCACATAAACTGCTACAACTGTCCAACATATATATATATATATATATTTGTGTGCGTGTGTTGATTAAAGAATGAAAGCCTTAAGGTGAGCCTGAAAAGCCAGAGGCGAAAGCTTCAAAGTCACTCATGTAACAATATCAAATTTCATTTTTTGTTTTTCATCAATGGTGGTACAAATTACACCAATGAAAAATGTCAAACTTCAGTTCTTTCATTTAAGCTCAAAACAATAGAAAAAAATAAATAAATAAAAAAGGGAAATTGAGTGAGTTCTTCACTGTCCATAAATCAAATTGACGAAAACAAAACAACAGAGTTGGTTTTCGTCCAAATCAGAAATGACAAAGCAAATACAGCAAAACACCACACAAAAAAGGAAGATAAAAACCCGAGTTGAGAAATTCTTTGGGAAGAACGGCGACTAGGGCTTGTGATTTTCACCCCAACACCTCCCAAACTCCGTCTAAACCTTCAATGGAGTGAAGAAATTGGATTGTTGACGACGGCAGATTCCGACGGTCACAAGCGGTTCCCGGCGATTTCGACCGGAGTGTGGTCTCGGTTGGCATTCGTTTCGACCAGAAGGAAAAACTTGGGCACCGTTTAGTGCAGCATTATGCAGAACAGGGCAATGTAAATATTAGTTCTGTTTGGTTCACACTTTGTAAAAAGTAGTGATATTCTAAAAAGTTTTTTTTTTTTTTTTTTTTTTTTTTTTAAGTAATCGTATTACAAAATTTAATAATAATAGAATATGAAAA
>WUAT03138014.1:0-12375 GCA_010015005.3 Ulmus americana | reverse complement strand
ATAACAAGATATAAGTATTTACAATAACGTTTTTAAAACGCCGTGTTTAAATGTATTGTTAGCGTTTTTTAACACTTATCGTATTGATGAGATGACAATTTTCGTATGTTATGGATGTCCAAATAATATCAAGATATTAGTATCTATATTCCGTACTGTTTTTAGTAAATATACTATATAAGACTTTTTTGCCAACATTTAAAATACATAAAACTTCATATTGATATTAACATGTGTTTCAATACAACCTTTCAACAACAACAACAAAAAAAGTTTGAATACAATTTAAATCAACATATTATAATAGTAATAATACAAAGACACTAACTACTATACAAATTTCGTAGAGAATTCTACCAACTCACTCCTCTTGCTATTCTCGAATCACATGGAGCTAGCTACCATTGTTTTGCTAGTAGCCACTACTCATCATTGTTTTCCTGCAATAAAAGTGATCAACTTAAATTAATCATTAATCGAGCAGCATATAAAACACAAGTGTTTCGTACATCAGTGCACAAAATCATTATTTTTCCCACAAGACTAATGACATTGATTTGAGTTGTAGAAATCTAGGAGAACCATTTGACCCTACAAAGTCGTAAAACAAACTAGAAACTCATATATTTGCATCAAGATCTATCAGATAATCAACAAGGTTCATTAAAATTTAAAAGAACAAAGATATATATACCTTAATAAGTAGAAACTTCAATGTTAGACAAGCATCGTAGCTGCAACGTGGAACATTGACTGAGGAAGAAGCACAATATGATAAAAGCACATAACAAATCATGTCATCTTCATAAAGAATGTGACTTCAAAAAATTAATTGGAAGAGAGTAGTTCCAGTGAATCTTCCGTAATGTTTTAGTCCCCAATAAACATTTTTTCCCTTTCACTTTCCAAAAAATAAATTTGATGAAAACTCTTACCTATGAGACAGGTCTTCGCATTCCTCGAAGCAAACTGGGGCAATGAATGGGTTATGACTGAGAAGATTAGGAACACAATGAAGCAAAAAAACAATGCCATAGCATTAAAAAAACACCATAATAGTGTTTGCTGCAAACTGGGGCTTTCTTTGTAATGGGATTTGAGTATGTAGGAACATTTGTGCCAAATTAAAGATTAAAAAGCATACCACCGAGCAAATTAAAGATTAAAAAGCATACCACTAGGAACAGCTTAGATTGCACCCTAACTAAAACAGGAATATGTATTCAAACTACGACACAATAACCATAAGTATAATAAGAAGTGTATATATTTAGGAAAATGCACAGTGATCTGTCTTGTTTTAGAGAAATTTTCTGTTAAGTGTACTGCAAGTCCATTTTTGTATTCTATATATATTTCTTTTAGTAATAAACATATTGTTAAGTTATAAGAAATGGGTTGCAACTCTAGCTCTAAACTATGTTTTGAGTACTGGAAGAAACTCACTTTAGTTGCCAAACTTGGGCACGGCAAAGGACAATGTATGTCATCCAAAGACAGAAAAACAAAAAGACCAGATCTTATGTGAAGAAAACAATAGGCACAAGAATTATAATGCTCGAAAGTTTTATTGATATCGAAAGAATGCCTCTAATATACATAAAGAGAAATATATATGTTTTTAATTACTTTTTGTTCACGGGTTGCTTGGGAGATGTCTCTATTTTTGTTTCTCTACTTTTTGAAAGCAAATTGCTCCATCAAGGTGGCATCTAGGCCCCCCATTTGTCTATTGTTGACACTATTAGGCCACAAGGCCAATAGATACAAAAGAAAAAACTTTTATAATTTAATCAATAAAAAAAACAAGTGCACCAACCTTGATGGAACAGTAATAGAACCATCAAAGTAAAGGACTCACGATTGGGCGCTTTATAATAAAGAGACCAAGGCTTGTCATCTATTTTCTAAAATTTTATATTCCAATGTCACTTTGATTTGAAAAGTAATCAAAACACAATACATAAGATATCAGAAACTTACATGATGATCGCTGGCGAGTCTAAACTCAAAGTTCATCTACTTCTCTATCCACTGTCACTACCTGCTTTTCCTTATCTAGCACAACCAACTGGAACAAGTGGAAAATCATAAAAACACAACAAATAAGCATGTCCTTAAGATGAGGACTCATATGAAGCTTGCACAAATTTTCACACGCATGTTCTAGCACTCAAAATTTTAGATGTTCTAGTAAACTTAGGATGCTAATAAGCTTTGACAATGTCCCATACGTAATTGTAAATCAAATGACAGTAAAAATACATGGAAACTATTTGAAGAGGATATGCTTGAAACATACTAACCCATTATTTTACAAGCGAATGCCATTTATCCTAACACTTTCAACAAGGAGAATAAAATCTTGGCTCCTACTTTCCATAAGCTATAATCACAAGGATCATCGAGTAATCATCAAAAGAATGAGACTGACCAAGGTAAACATTTGAAACAAAAGTATAGTAGCATCAGAGAGAAAAAAAATTACAGATTTATATATTCTAACAGCCTATACATATATTCTCTACTTATCTATATCCAAACTATCGTGTAAAATGTATCAAAAAGTTTCAAAATAACACAAAAAAACATTATCCTATAGCTATATGATTTAATCAGATAGAAGAACCAAGTATGGATTCTTTTAAGCGTGCAACAAACAGGAAGTACATATTTCATCTAGTAAAACGAATTAGAGGCTTTTTACATTTTTAAACAACTACATTGCAAAATTAACCATTGAAGCAAAGGTCCCTTGTGACCAATTGAGGAGTCCTGCAACCATTTGCCCCATTTGATTGCAATCATCATCAATAGCCTACAAATAAAAGAATCATTCAAACACTCAAAAAATCAAAAGGACAAACAAACCCAAATGATCAAATCCAAAATAGCCAACAAAAAAAAAAATCGAAAACCAAAACAAAAATTCCAAACACAGCCAAAAGAGCCACGAAAAACCTGTTTTCTCAAAATAATAAGATGGGGTTTTTCAACTTTCACAAGAGCTCTCAATAGCTTTGCAACATAAAGTAGGTAAAGAGCTCCACTAGCCATGATTATACTCAACAAAGCAAAAAGCTTCCTGTACGGGAACATTAATTATAAGCAACACTGTATTTTACAAAACCTTTGTGTAACTAAAAAATTCTAAACATTAACTACTAGTCAAGTAACTTCCATAGACCTGGCTTTTACCAAAACAAAAACTTCCACAGACCTGCCAGAGTTCGAGTTCGGTAACAATCTAAATGGATTTTGTAAGAAGATATTCAAAGCTGCTAGAGTTACCTTTGAGGAACTCAAAGCTGCCATGAAGGGGGACAGCTCACTTAAAGATGTCGTCCTCTCCTCTCTTCGCCAATAAAATCTGGACCATTTTGCTAAAGTCTGTTGGTTCATCAAACACAATTAATTATTGGCACCGCTGAAGCGACAAAGCACGGTTCTTTAAAAAAAATGGCAAACATTTCAACTCAAATCAATACAAAAAAAAAAATTGAAGTATATATAGATGCAGAAAACTTAACCAAAACACATTGCTACATAAAATCCAAAATACACAAGGTAACAAAATAACAACCATGTCTGAGCATTTTACTCTTGATTCTATAACTCTTTAATTTGATTAAAAATATATATATTTTTAAAAAGATTACAATTTACAAAGAGGATAAGGAACTCAAAAATCGTTTTCAATTAACAAAGCACAAGTCACAAAAAGAACAGATACATCTAGGACAGCTAAAAGCAAAAGCAACACAAAAGAAGCACAATTGCCATCAAATTAATTAAAGTCATTTGTAGTCCCTTTACCGACAACTCAATCAATCCAATTCTCTATAAATTGACTTTTATTATATTCTAAACAAAGAATCATTACTATTAAACCCAAAAGAAGACAAAAAAAGAATACAAAAGCCCATCAACATATATTGTACCGCCTGTATCTATACTTGTATGAAAGAAAAAGAAGAAAGAAAAATTATATTACAAGTAAGAACTTTCCCTATAACTTTTTTCTTGCCTCTTTTCCCGTTTCTAGTACCACAATTTTTTATTAACTTGCCCCCAAATTTTACTCTGCTATTATATTAACTTGCCGGATTTGCTCTTCATGTGAGAAATTTTACAAGTAAATGGTAAACACTTGGAACATGCAGGTGATTATTTTACAAACTAAAATGTTCATACCAAAAGTAGAACTAAAAAAAAAAAAAAACAAGATACAATAACAACAAGTTCAAATCAATACCAAAATAGCGCATGTCAAGTTCAAATCAACCATAAAAAAGAGAAATCACTTTCAAATCAAAGCATGTTCATCTCATGTTCTCACTGACTTAGCAAAATATTGAAACAAAAAGTAACAATTAAGCTAAATATGAGAAAACAGAAACAAGCCTCTAAAAAAAAATGTTCGCAAATTCGACGGTAAAAAAACTGGGTTGAAAAGAGATCATACTCATATAGAACTACTGACATAGTATAAGCAAGAACATATATAACATGAAAATTAACAGCTCAATCAATCAAATTAAAGAAGTAAATCTCATCGACAAGCAAGAAGTAAGAACCAAACAAGTAAAATTCATATAAAACCAATCAAAAAGTTGAATCTTTATCAATTAAGCCCAACACTATGAAGTAGTACCTGAAGAGCAAATATCAGAAGTAGAAGATCCCAACCTAACAAATTCATCCTCCGAAGAAATAGAGCTCAATCTAGAGAACTCACCGACGCCGGCAAGAGCCTTTGACCGGCGGGAAGTGGACCGAATTCTGACCAGAGGGGGCAGGGCACCATGGGAAGCAAGAATTTCTCGCAATCAAAAGAGCCCATATTGGCTTTGAAGGCCGATTCGGCCTCGGAAAACCCATTTTCCTGAGGAATTCCAAGATTGCCTCGACATAGGAGACAGCCATTAGAGTTAACATATATTGCCTCAAAATATTCCCTTTATTTTCCATGGTGCCAAACAAAAGAGAATAATGGAGACAAAAAAGGAAAAATTGGACTTACTGATAATGAAAAATGCAAAAGTAATTGCAAAAACGGAAAATGGTAGTCAATAACAAGTGGAAGGACTGAAATGAGACCAAAGCTTAGTCTGGAACTTATACTCAGCTTCAAGAATCCGAACCCAAACCCTTTCCTCCACACGATTCTCATCATCAACCGCCTTCAAAATTGAGCCGGCGATTCTGGGCTCCAAAAGCATAGCCATTTTCGATTACACAAAAATCAAAATTACAAGGAAAAAAGAAAATCAAAACCCTAAATTAGGGAGATAGATAAGAAATCAAAGCCTGATTGGGAATAAATTCAAGCTGGGAAGCCCCAATTTTGATGAATTGGAGATCAATTCGAGGGTTTGGAAATTCGTGGAGAGCAGTAACGAGGCGTGGAAGCAAAGGGTTTTGGAGGAAATTGTTTTGCAACTTTTTTCTTTTTCTTTTTGTTTCCGTAAAATTTTCTGTAAGGCGCCAAATCCCGCGCCTCTTTTTTCACATAGTGTTTTTTCCTTTTTCTTTTTTGCGCGAAATATTAGTGTATCTCTTCTCTATCATAACATGTTTTCAAAACCGCTATAGGGATATGCCATATTAGGTTCAATTTGTTGTAGTGCTAGCATGATAACTACGATCATCATCATCTTCTTCAGTATCAATGTCATTCTCTGCATCTGTTTCTTCATCTGCGTACTTTTCTACGCTCTCATCATCTTCGTCAGAAACTTCCACTTCATCGTTAAGGAAAGATGAATCATCAGTGACGTGTCGCGGAGCATTTGTAACTGATTGCACGATTGGAATGACGTCTTGATCGCTCCGAAGCAAATTTATTTGTTGTAGATTACCAAGATTGACAAACAATATGAAGTTGGATGAACTGTTATGTTGCAATAAATCGATGTCGCTCAAACCATCATCTGTTATGTCCCAAACGCTACAATGTTTGACGTGTTGCACAACGCACCAGTTGAGACCACGTGACAGATCTGTGATCTAAAATACTTGTTTTGCTTGTAAAGCAAGTATGAACTGGCCTACGAAGACTTTATCTTCTAGAGTTTTTGAAGGTCACCTAGAGGGGTTGGGAATTCCAAACATATCATGGTTACTTTAAAGCAAGTGGGAGATTGTTAGGATAACTATTATGCACAACAACATTTTATCCTAATTTGTAAAGACATTCATTATTTATTGAAATAAAGAAATTCGTATTTGTTTAAATATTTGTTAGATTGCATGTTTCGCTTTCTTTTTGGAAAAGTATCATAATGTTCTAATACTTGTTTAATGTCTATTAATACGTATGTCGGGTTCGCATACAAAATATCTGGTAATTAGACTAAGTATAAATTATGTTCACAATTGGTAAATAAAATTTGAGCGCTTTATTTTTATAAGATCATGGTGCAGACTATTTTCATAGTAGGAGTGATATAATCTTGGATTATTGTAAAGAGTTTACAAATAGTGGCACCAGTATGTTATTGCACATATTAAAAAGGATCATGATAGAATAAGATCTTCAACGAATCTCCATTTGATTGTATGACAAACTTTACATTCTATTGTTTGATGACTGGTTTATGGATGTATCTTAATCCAAACCATTTGTTTAACTCATACCCATAATTTGCATCTTTTGAATTATCAATGAGTGAGATGCATTAAGCCTTAAAACCTCGATATCTTAGAGATACAATATTGTGAATAGTGGGAGCGTTAAGTCGGATGCATGAAATTTACAACTTCGTTAATTGGAGACTAATGATATTCCCATGATGTTTAATTTGGAATTCTTGGGTTAATCAAACACTTGTATTATATTGGATATAATTTATTATAAATCCTCATTTATGACTAGGTCATAAATAGGTCACCCATTGGAGAATTAATGATAACACATGGACAAAATTGTAATCAAAGAGGTTGAACAGAATCTATTGATACATGTCTCTAATTATGAATATTATAGTGGTGGATCATATCACATGGCAACCAGTATATCGATAGACAAATCTTTGTTAAAGATTCTTGTAAATATATCTACATAATCTTAGAGTACAATTTTGATCCATGATCGTGGCTCAGATCAAAATTAATAATTAATGTTAGATTAATTAATTAAATATTATTTATTGGAACTTTGATTATGTAGGTCCATTTGGTTCATCTGTTAGCAACGTATATTCTTATAGGGAGTAATAAATCTATTTTTTAAAAGCTTTCAAACTATTTAAATGAAGTAATAAATATAGTATATGACTACATATTTATTTAAGAGTTAAATAAATATATCACATTTTTTATTTAATATGATTAAATAAATAATAGAATTAAATATATATATTAGTGAATAATAAATAAATAATATAAATTAATAAGAAGACTGTATATATATATTTATTTATTTATTTAATGAGATTAAATAATAAATAATATTGAATAAATAAAATAAATATATTATTAGTTCTAATATTTAATTATCCTATTAATTTAAAGAGTTTAAATTGTGGAAGGATAATTAATCAATAGCATATGGACATGGGACATATCTTATATGAGATAGTGTGGAATTACAGATTAAGTAGGAGTCTGTAATTCTATCTTAGTTTGACTAAAGGACAATTATTAACAGACTATGATTCCTCATTAAATGAAAGTCCTAGTGTTATAAATAGATTAAGTGAAGTTTAGATTTAAGATTAATTAATCATTCTAAAGTCACAGTAAGTGTTTTAGAGTTTTTAGAATATTTCTAAAACTTGAGAGAAAGCATATACCCAAATAGTCCAGTTATTATTTGATAGTTCTAGTTTAGATCAAGGTGTCCACACACCTATTGCTCCTTAAGAAGGTGAATAACAGAGAAGATCGAGTGGTATAGAATTTGCGGAGCTAGAATCTCATAGCGAGGACATTCGTGGGTTAAAGAATGAAGGAATGAGAGTTTTTGATTTACCGCGTCTACAAGGATATCTATCTAAAACTCGTTTAGTGATTATTTGTTTATTAGCTCGTGTTTGATGATCATGTATCTTGTTATAAAAATTTAAAATTCCATTCCACTGCATTATTACGATAATATTAATTAACATCCCAACACATCGTACGATTGGGGTTCACCTCATTCAAACCAGCCGCAAATTGCAACCAAACCATCCAATCTGCATCGATCCAACGACACAAAAATAGGAAGGCTTTTACAATACCCAATGTACAACGGTTTCCAAAAATTGTAATGATTACAAGTAAAACCCCACTTAACTATTGACAGTTGCAATCCCGTAATCATGATAAAATCGCAAAGATTTGCATTAGGAACCCACGCCGCTGACTTTGGTTTGTATGCAGTAAATACGTGATCTCATCAAAAGAAAACCTATGGTTGCACGCCATGTATTCGAAGTGTAACAAACACGCCTAAGTGCCAACGCGAGTCATGCTTAGTTCAAAACATGCCTCACATAAGCTCGGACTTTCTTTTCAAAAGTCCCAAACTGACAAATAGTTTGGCACTAGGGGGGAAGAAATGTTGAGGGATTTTTTCTCCGCTACTTAGTGTGAACCTTGTGCCGAGAAAAATCCACTCTCCAAGTACCGAGCAAGGTTCTTCCAGGAAATGAACGAGAGTCTCAGGAAATAACCAAGATCGGTTATTTCTCCCAACAAACACGCCTCTTTCTCATAAACAAGCTTTCCATTGATGGTGCTCCCAAATCAAGGAAGTTACCGTTCAATGCATAGTTTCTTTGCTTCTCCCTAATAATGATAAGGAATTACTACAGTCAATGCTCTCTTTAAATACACATAGCATATTTAAGGAGACATTTAATAGCATCTAACACACCAAATCCAACTCATTATTTCCACTGATCACAAGCAAGGCATTTCTTTCATGCGTAGACCCCTCTTGGGACCTTGAGGAAAACATGTCAACATTAAACGCATTTAATGTCCATTGGCTATCACAATCCTCCCAACTCTATATAAACCTAGCCTTTTTCATTCACAAAGGCATATTGTTTTCTACTCACTCAGAGAGTTTACACACATTTGATCTCAATCACTAACTTAGGCATCAGAAGGATAGCCTCCGATTGCTCACAAGTTTTCGCTTTTACAGAAATCCATCACATTTGCCGCCCACCTCGGGAGATCTTTTTGGGTCGAGTAGAAAAACGCATCAGTAGTGGCTATAGGTATTATTAACCCCAAAAAAAAGTATTATTTTCATACTTTGTACATCAATTAATTTAATTTACCTAAAAAAATTAAAACATTAAAATAGAGTGATGAATTTGCTGACAACACAAGAAGCAGACCTATTACTTAGATCATCTCCAACTCAAAATTCTATTTTAGTGCATCTTTTACACTAAAATAGTGTAATTTTCACACTATTTTTGTTTTCATCTCCAACTTATTGCACTAAATCTTACTTTATAAGGTATATTCTCTTTTAAAAAATAGAGTATTCTTTTTATTAATTAATTAAAAAAAATTATTATGTTTTATAGAATATAAGTAATAATAAAATCAAAACAATATGATTAAATAATAAAAAAATGATATAATAATTTTATTAAAAAGTATTAATTAGGATAAAATAACAATTATAACAAACTTTCAAATACCAAAAACAAAAAGAAACAAAAAGAGTACAATAACAAACTTTCAAATACAAAAAAAAAAATAACAAATAATAATAATAACAAAAAAAAATAAAGTAAAAAAAAGACTACTCCAAGAAATAATGTAACACTGTTCACCTCATTATTTTAATGTAAATAGATAGCATTTAATTAGAATGAATTTGATGTGCTTTTTGTATTCAAAATAGCGTAATAGCACTACTTTAGAGATGTCCTTATAGGGAGCCTAATTTCCTAAAAATAAATAAATAAATAAATAATACCTAATACCGGTCTCGACCTTGTATCAGGTAATGACCCCAAAAAAAGATGTGAGAATGTTAACTCGGCCAAATAAGTCAGTGGGGTTGAACTTGGCTTTTTAGTTCGTGTCAAGGTCTATTTTTTTCAGTCATAGAAGGTAGAGGGACCTAGAGTTTTCCAACTTGGTAGTTAAGGATCAAATTCTTTAAGGCAATGATGGGGATTTAGAAAATTTGAAACCAAATGATAGAAAAAGTCCAAGCCAAATGCCACCTTTCGATGCTCTTAACTTTTCAAAGTACTTGGCCTTACTTTGAAATTTTATTTAAGTCGCAGTTTGGTATTCTCCCATTTTAGAATCCCAACGTCTCAAAACTGCCATATGGTGTTATTGTATAGATGTTTATATAATATGGGTTTCAAAAGAAAGAGAGGTCAGGTCAAGGTCAACTGGGCTGCAAGCCAATTATGTTATTTTGAAGAAAAGTTTACCTGCTTTGCTAGACCATTGCAAAAATTCCAAATAGCAACAGTAGTGTAAATATTAATTAACTTCCAAATAAAGATTTTTATGACGTTGGTAGGTCATCATACAATTCTTAGTAAGTGATCAGCGATGATATCAGCCTCTAACCTTTTATAATTTTGGAGAAAAATAAAGTCTCCTTTTGTAATTAATATATATATATATCACTAATAATTTTGTAATTTAAATTTTATTACTAAAATAATTCATATAATTTGATTACTCTAAAATAACAATAGATGGCTTATTTATTGTTGAGAGAATTTGACATAAAATAGTTCATCAAAAATTTTATAATGCGTACTTTTCATAATTTCTAAAATTAATTTTAACTGCTACTTGTCGATACCACATGAGCCGCTAAAGTTATCATTGTCGCTGTCAGATTTTAAATATTTACTGACTGACAATAAATTATAACTTCAATTAAGATAAAATTTATCATATTAAATTCATATTGAAATATTAAAAAAAAAAAAAAAAACCTCACTACTTGTCCCTCTCAAAATTATCAAAAATTGATTGAAAAGTATAATTTTGAACAACAATTCATCATAGCACCCTCCATGGACTTCTGCTAAATAGCTGAAGGCGGTAATAAATCAATAATAATAATTTCTTTTTTTCACTCATAGTCATTCGTGACGATTCAAATCCAATGAGAGGCATTTAAGTTCAATTTAATAAATGTATAATTGATAATATATATATATATATATATATATATAATATACATGAATTTTTTATTATAAAAAAACAAGACGTGTAATAAATATAAATTTTAGTGCCCACGTGGCTTGCTGGTTGGGAAATTAGTCGTATTTAAAGAAGTTTAAGAATCCATTGGTCTTGTTTTTTTTTTTGAAAATTTGACCATAATTTTGGTAATTTTGACATGTTATTTGAACAAGTATATGATAATAACATGATTGTTTAGGTCAATTTCCATAAATAATAATCTTTATAATAATCTCTAAATTCTTCAATTAAACCATAATAATTAAGTAAGAAACTAATCAAGTAAGGAAGAAAAAAAAAGAAAGAAAATTGAATGAATACAAGAGAATAATTGAGAGCATCTCTCTACAGAACTTATTTATCTCTCTAATTTTATCCAAATGACTAAGATCTCCTACAAATAAACTCTTATTCTCTTTATATAGATGTATACTCTCTCTTTCTCTCTCTCAAGTCCTTCTCCAAACGGAGTTTTTACAATTGAAGACAAATGTAGGCTTTCTATACAAACTGTAATCTAAACTGCTATTCTCTGGACCCAAATCTTCTAATACTTCTCCTTGGCGATACAAGCTGAATCTGAAGAAATAGTCTTTAAGGAATTGTAGCCCCGGATGTTAGATTTCGATCCATAAATGAATCAGCCCAAACTGATACCTGTAGCTCAAGATATCTTCAAAATACTGAGACATGTTCAGGCATATCCGAAGGATCCAAAGAATTCGAATGATTGCCTTATTTTCATTATATTTCTACCACTTTATCCTTGACTTTCTGACGGTTGACCGCCACGTGGAACCATGTACATATTTTTCCCATCTATTTGCCCCTTTTTATGTGAATTATTAATGAAGTTAATAATATAAATAAAACAAAGAGTTAGACAAAAACTTGATTTAGTTCAAAATTTAAGCCCTTTTCTGAGCATAACTTATTTTTGGACCAAATTTCGTATTTTCTATTTTACCCTTGTAGCCTGGACAGCTGGCAACTTGCCATGTCATTTCGCAGTAAGGGCTCACCATCATGGCCCATCACGTGGGTTTAACGTGACGATCCATTCCTAAGGCCCACTTTGGGTCCTTCAATAGAAGCCCATGCGGCTTACCTTCAATATCATATGTGGCCTATCTCATGGAAGGCCCAATTGCTAAGATGGACCACTTATGAGTTACTCACTCTATGAGTCAGCTCAATCCA
>WUAT03137795.1:0-12376 GCA_010015005.3 Ulmus americana | reverse complement strand
ACATATTTAACCCGTTCAGCCCGTTTGACTTATTTCACTCATATACTACATAAAAATAACAAAGTTTCAAATAGCTACAAATAGTTTATCACAAAGTATCAACACAATAAATAAAATTTTTAATCTTTAACTAAAGTTTTAACCAATTAATTCTCAAGTATGAATAAGTTACATTATGTTTTTTTTAAGAAATTGTCTTTATACTTTAGTTTTATTTTTTATGTAAAATAAATAGTATCTTTAAATATAAATTAATAATTTTATATATACAATATTTAAATGTGTTAGTTTCGTATCATACATGTTGATCTTACCTGACATAAAAAAATGTCGAGTCAAACAAGTTGACCCCTATTTGAGTTGTGTCATCGTGTCATGACTCGAAATGCCACCCCTAAATCCAATGAAACAGACAATTAGACACATTTGTATCCCTTTATATTGATTGAAAGATCAATTAAACCAAATATTAAGTTTGTTTTTTCTAAGCTTGTGTTTAGTTTAGGTATTTGAAATACCGTGCAAATACCCTAACCAAACATATAAGGGTATTTGAAATATTCAATACTCTATTTGAGTACTATTTCAAAAACTCTCTCTTCTTATTACCTCTCTCCACTACTTTTTAATAAATTATTACATCTCTCCATCACATTTTTAATAAAATATTATCTATCTCTACTACATTTTTAATAAAATATTATCTCTTTCCACCACTTTTTTAATAAAATATTATCTCTTTTCACTACCTTTTTACTTTTTAATAAAATATTATTTCTCTTCATCACCATTTTAATAAAATATTATCTCTCTCAACTACATTTTAAACAAAATATTACATCTTTCCACCATCTTTTTAATAAAATAGGCTTTTTTGTGTAAATTCCTACCAATGTTTGCACGGTTTTACATGTTGCCCCTTAGAATTAGAAATTGACGCAAATACCTTATGAACTTGCATATTTTTGGCGATTTTGATTAAAATACCTCCCTAAACTTGCCAAAAAATTGTCGAAATTGTCAAAAAAAATGTAAGTTCAAGGAGGTATTCGTGCCAATTTTTTATTTTGGGGAGTAATATGTAAAAGCGCACAAATATTGATTGGTATTTGCACAAAAAAGTTTAATTTAAAAACAAAGAACATATGACATAAAAAATAAACTAGTTTTTTTTTAAAACCCTAAAACCTACAACTTAATATATATATATATATTAGCTGTTAAAAAAAAGTGATAAAACAAAATAATTATTGAAACAAATGATGGCAAATATTCTCCAAATTTTAAGAGTCGTTCAAGTTAACTTTCTCCGAATCCAATTTTAGAGGTCCTAATTGCTTGCCCAGGATATGAAGCAAGTTTACTAGAACTAGTTAAAGAGTTTGATTGGAAATACCCAAATCATTTCCACAAATACCCATTTATGATAGGGCTTCAAAGTTAACGAAAAACTATAGCCCAAAGTTGATGGACTTCTTTTCATTACAGTTGGACTAGTAGAGCCGAGAGGGGTCTCTGGGCTTACATTTTTTCTTTCTTTCTCTGTTCTATATTTCCATTGTAATTTTCCGAACATAAATGTTTGATTTCATTTTATAATAATATTAATAAAAAATTTGTCCACCCAAAAAAATTAATAATAAACATTTGTGGACTGATTTTGTCTTTATGCTTGATAAAACGACCTTGTTTTTGTCTAATAGCTCTGTTATGAAAAACACTGCAAGATTTGTTGGTGAGCAAGTTATGTTGAAAAGGAAAGGTGAATGATATTTTAGACAAAGTCATCTATTAAAGGATGTTAACAATTTTAGAATCCTTAATAATGAGAGTGTGAGAAATAAGAAAGCGATGAACATAGCTAGTGCTTCAATGGTGAGCTATAGTGTGTCGCTGGCTATTCGGTCTCAAAATTTTGACAAATAAGTTGTCTGCTTTTGGATGACACATATCCGAAAAAGGTGTTGTGCCATACTCGATGGGGGTGACAAATCTAAATAGAGGAAGCTTTTTGCGCCATGAGTTTCGACCAGCCGGTGAAGGCGCATCCGATCTTCAAAGGTTAGCACCATGGGTTTCGACCAGCCAGTAAAGGCACGTCCAATCTCCCAAGGCTACAAGTTTCAATGATTTTCTTTTTTGCGGGTATAGGTTTGTTTTGGAGGCGAGCATATCAGTGGTGATGGTGGTTGATCCGATTTTTCAAGGCAGTGACATTGATCTTTGGTTTTTTTTTGTGTTTTTTTTTTTTTTTTAATATTTTCTCAGCTTTATGTTTTTAACCTTTGTAATGTGGGCTGTATTTGTATTTTTAGTACTTAGGTCGAATATGTGCACGACTCAAATTTATCGTGATAATCACTAATCCTAGATATGAGTTTTTTTTTTACTTGTTTTACTACAAACACGAGTTGATTGATCCTACTCCTTATTGTTAAAATTTCAATTCCGATCCGATCAAATCTCTTATTATTTGGAATAATATCAGAAAGATTCAATGCAGTGCTCGAGTTTTGTAAACATCCAAGGGGTCTCTCGGGTGCCCTTGTTGACAAGTAATATCCCTCATAAAGATTGTAGACGGTCGAAAAATCTACAATCGAATTTGTGAGGTTTGAGGCCACCAACAACCTGATAGACCTGTGAGCAAAAATACATAGAAAGAGATGACGAACTTGAAGTCCTTGACATTGGGGTGGTGTCGGCCAAATGAACTCCGACGGTCAAGTTAGCACAAATGATCGAATAATAAAGAGTTAGTAAGAGATAAAGATAAGATGAATGTCACCATAATTGTGGAGCGTTGGCGCGACAATCGTCATAGAGTGGTCTAAACTCAGCTCTACAGTGTAGGACATCAGAAGTATAAGAGAGTGAGAGGGAAATACTGAGGAGTGAATTGGGCAGCGTGACAATGGAGTAAGTGAGTGCGTAGAGAAGTCCTTTATGAGAGGGTCGACCTCGCTACTTATAGGAGGCTAAGGTGGTTAGGGAACCCACGAGACTCGTAATCCTATTGAGGAACAAACACTGCCTCTACGTACGCTAACCTGGTGAGGTCGTTGCAACCTCCCCATGAGTCTTGCGCTACGTGGCTGAAGAGGTGGAATCGGTTGAGACTCGTTCGATGGTATATGAGACTTGGTGCGTAAAGTAGACGACGGGTCATGTGACTGATGGGCTAGAGCATGGGATGGCTCGGATCGTAGAGTTATCCGACCCATAGAGCGGTCCAGATCATAGAGTGCGCCGACTTGTAGAGCAGCCTAGCTTGTGGAGTGGGCTGTCCCATAGAGTGAATCAACTTACAGATGGGACTAGCTCTTAGAGTAGACAGACCTCTAGGATAGGCCGAGGCATAGAGCCAACTACCATTGGGCCATGGCGTAAAGTCAACGGCCAATGGGCTTGGCGTAGAGCCGACTGCCAGTGGGCCTGGTGTAGAGCCGACTGCCAATGGGCTTGGCATAGAGCCGACTGCCAAGGGGCTTGGCTTAGGTCCAAGATGAATTTTTGCCTATACTCCAAGGTCGTCAATTGCATCAGTGGTTTTCTATATAAATCAGTCTTGAAATTTTCGCAATGGGTGATATATGCCTTAGCACATTTGGTTTTCAATTTATTGTAATTGTACTTTTGTACGCAACTAATTATTATTAATACAATAGCATTTTTATTCCAAAAAAAAAAAATGTTATTTACAATTTTTAACACCTTGAACATATTTATCATTTTTTTTAAATGCTAATTTATTTTTTGGTTGGAAAATAATTTAGTTCTTTTAATATATATATATAGTAAATGCTAACAAAATCCGGAAAAAAAAAATTATTTACAATTTTTTTAATAATTAATAATTAAAATGGCAAAATATAAATTGTAGAACTAAAGTCATTTCATTTAACAAGGTCTAGACCCAACTCAGCTTAAATAGATCTTGTATATAAAAAATATCCTTGAATTAATTATTAAGGGATAATTATATATTGGTACCTTTTAGTTAACAAAAAATACAGAAAATACTCCAAATTTTTAAAAACTCGCCAGAGTAGTCCCTAGTTAATCATAATTATAAAAATGGACCTTAATTGGCATATTTTAATAAAAATCCCGAAACTACCCTTAAAAAATTAATTAAAAAATATTTACAAAAAAAAAATTATTTTTTATTATTTATTTATTTATTTATTTATTTTCCTTATCTTCCTTCACATCGTCATTTCATCCTCGTCGCATAACCAAACCCCACCCCTTTCTTAGAGCAAATCCGCCTACATTCACCATCATCGACCAAATTGCGACCCAAAATTGGCCCATACCCAAATCGATCTCGACGCAAATAGGACATAAGCCAACCTAAAATCCTTCTAACACCTCGCAGATCACCGGTCGAAGCTCGTTAAAGATCTACCGCCTACCTACATTTTTTTTTTTTAATTTACGTAATTTTCTATATTTTAGCTATTCTGAATCGTTTTAGCTTTGTTTGTAAGGTTTAATATATTTGTGTTCGCATTTCAATCGATATTCCTATATGATTTTTTTTTTAATTTAAGTGATTTTCTATATTTTAACTATTTTCAACTGTTTTATCTTGGTTTGTAAAGTTTAATGCATTTATGTTCGTATTTGAATTTCATAAATCTATTAACATTCCTACATGATTTTTTTTTTAATTTACATAATTGTCTATATTTTAGCTACTTTGAATCATTTTATCTTGGTTTGTAAGGTTTAATACATTTGTGTTCGTATTTCAATTTTATAAATCTATCAATATTCCTACATGATTTTTTTTAATTTACGTAATTTTCTATATTTTAGTAATTTTGAACCGTTTTATCTTGATTTTTAAGGTTTATACATTTGTGTTCGTATTTCAATTTCATATTTCTATTAACATTCCTATATGATTTTTTTTATTTACGTAATTTTCTATATTTTAACTATTTTGAAACGTTTTATCTTGATTTGTAATTTTTAATACATTTGTGTTTGTATTTTAATTTCATATTTCTATCAACATCCCTATATAATGTTTTTTAAAACAATATTTTTGTGATTATGAGCATGATATGTTTTTAAACATAATTTTAAAATTTTTGGTAAAAGAAACTAGGTTACAAGATAAAAAAATAATTTTATGTAAAATGTGGTGTGGATATTAATAATATAATATAAAAAATGGTGAGGATAAGTGTACGAAATAATTTAATATGTTAAATGATGTAAAATATGGTATGATATTAATTATATAATGTAAAAGGTGGTAAGAATTAGTGCGTGAAATAATTGAATATATTGGATGATGTAAAAGGTGGTTGGGATATTGAGGAAAATATGATAGAATAATTGTTAAAATATGGAAAATAACATATTTTTTGTAAATCGCAAAAATTCTATAGATAACAAGTAATTAAAGAAATAAAATCAATTTTTTTTTAAAAAAATGAAATTTAAAAATAAAATAAAATAAATTTTTTATTCAAATTCTATAGCAAACAAAATTATTTCTATTTTCACTATCTTCTCTATTTGAATCGTGATTCAGATTCTATAACAAACAAAATTATCATTCTCAAAATAAAAAGTTTGCTCAAATTCTCAAAATAAAAACTCTCTGAGATAATACAACTTGAATACTATAAAGAACAAGCCCATTATATATTGAATAATTGAGAAGAAAGGCAGGGTACACCATTTTGACCGTGTATTCCTTGATTTTTCTTTTAGCACATTTTAATGTTTTGAAAACATTAAAATGAACTGCAGAGCATTCCACCAGATTATTATACCATAAACCGACTCTGAAAGGCTGATATTACTTTAAAATAATTTACTATTTCTCTTACTTTAGTTGGATTCGAGTCTTGGACAATGGAAACCTATTTTCATGTCTTCCTTTCAAGAACTATATTTCAGCTTATCTTTGTCTCACTCTTTTATTTACTTAGAAACAAAACTTCAGAAAAAGAAAAAAAGTTGGGAGTGGGGAATCTCAAACTTCCAAATATAACAGTCATAAAGAGTCCTACAAACTAGTTTTGAAAACGAAAACACTTCATGTATATCTCTTGTCATGATATTTGCTCCCCTGCTAGTTCTTTCCAACCATATGACCCCAAGAAATGCCATAACAGCAATTTTTTTGTTATTGTTATTTTGAGGTTGGATCTATGTGCATTTTAAAAGAGATTAAATGAGAAGAAGGTTGAAAAGCACCCTGTCTTCTAAAACTTTACCTTGGGTCTCAGTGATTGGTAAGTGGTATGTGGCATACTTTCTTATCCAAATAATTGAGGAGAATAAGGATAAGAAGCCCTCATAATTAGCTTTTAGTTGGACCAAGTCCCATATATCTTTTGGTTTCATTTCGGATAACTTTTGGGTTTCCACAATTGATAAAAAAACATTGATGTGTCTTTTACCTCAGTAGCTTCTAAGTCATTCTCTGCAACTTACAAGCATTTGAAAATTGTACTGCCACTCAATTTACGTTCATCTGTTTTCTTGATGATAGAAACTTAAACATCATCCTGCAATCAAACCGATGCTGGAAGGTGGGACTGTTCTCCAGTATGGAGCTCGTACTTTAAATGAAGGTGGTTTTCAGGTAGGTTAATTTATAGGAAATCTCAAACAAATTAACCTGGTTAAGTAAGAAATTAATCAGCCACAATTTCTTGTTGTTTGGTCTCAAATATCAGAATTTAAATGGAAGCTGTTATCAACAAAGATTTAGCTCGTATTTTGAGCTGTATCTTTAAATTAGATTATTAGGAGCTAAAGACTCACAAATTGAGTTCTAATAGTTGTCAATCATTGTGATTTTCATGGCATGATTCGCTTCTGGTAGATGCTTCTGTAGTATTTCTGGTTCAAACTTGTGTAATTAATATGATACATAGTTTAAATATGTTGGTATGTGGAAAAAACAAAATATGATGCTAATTGAAATTTCAGTCTATCCCATATCCAGTTTTCCCTGGAGGGGCAATTGTTGGATGTTCAGCTGGCTTCTTAAATGTGCCCAAAATCAAAGGAACCCATACAGCAATGAAATCAGGTACCATGTCTTACAAACTTGGTCAATCTTTATCTTTCTGACTTCTTTTGTTCAATTGACGGCATGTAGTTTTAATATTTTATATGCTGAAAATTTTATACTGGTTTAGAGATAAAGGTAGGCTGAAAATAACATGATAAATTTATAGCAAAGATGGATGTTTCTAAAAGATGGAGTGATGATGGTTTTCAGCTTTGATTGGTGTGGAAGAGATCATATTCTGATCCCAAAGTAGTTTATAAAAAGACTTAAGAAGCAGGCCTTATGCTTTAAGTTTCATATGTGTTTCAACTAGAAATAGCTCTCCTGGAGTTATTTTTACTTTCATGTACAAAACCTAACACTTATAGTTCTACCGATTACTTACAGGAATGCTGGCAGCAGAAGCTACATTTCGTGTTCTTAACGAATACTCGAGCATGGAAATTTATTGGGATAATTTAAAGAATTCATGGATATGGGAAGAACTATATAGAGCTCGGAATTACAGACCTGTTAGTAAAGCAACTCATTGCCTTGTCCTTTTTCAATATCTCACATATTCTTTTCAAACATTATTTTTTTTAGGTTTTATGGTCTTGTAAGCCATGGTTCTTTTTGTTTCTAGTTTAGTTAATGGGATAATATTGACTTGTATCATTTCTCATGAGAAAAGAAGAACTTCTAGAGCCTATGAATTCATATAGTTAGTAAGAGTTTGATTATGAACTCAAGTACTAGTTTATTGTAGACTTGCTGTCCTAATTTTTTATTTTTACTTTTTCTCTAGTTTAATTTTTCCGTACTCTAATAAACTGTCACTTGTGCTACTTAGGATACTAAAAGTTAATACCAATATTTACTCCACATTTCCTTTTCCCTTTGCATTTTCTTATCCAAATTTTTAAATTGTTGTGACGCACCAGAGTATGTAACAGCGTACTTATGAGTTTTTCAAGTTAGGTTAAATGATTTGGGTCTTTTTGAGAATGTCAATATTCATTTTCTGGGTATTTTTATTGTTGTAGGCATTTGAATATGGACTTATTCCTGGCCTCGGTATAAGCGCTCTTGAACAGTAAGATCTCTTTGTTTCAAATAACACTAAAGATTGAAGATTATCCATTTTCTTTACATTTTTCCACGGTGTGATCCTTGACTGTATGTACTTTTTCTGCAGCTATTTACTAAAAGGAAAGGCACCCTTCACATTGAAGCATGGGAAACCTGATCATGAGGCAACAAGTGTAAGATATTGTTTGAAACACAATATTAATCAAGATCCAGATGCATTCAATTTTTTAAGAATAACTCTGCTTTTTATCAGGAAAAAAAATTGTAATATAGGCTGAGGTTAAAGTTTAACTTGGAGATTATCAACAAGGAAAATATAGTTGTGGAGATGCATTGTTGACACTAGATCATGTATGATCTATCTTAGAATTAACTTCATGGAAAACACTGATTCACACTTCCATGATGCAGGTTGCAAAATTACACCGTCCCATTCATTATCCAAAGCCAAATGGGGTACTATCTTTTGATGTTCCAACCTCTCTGCACAGGTAATTAGACTGTCTCTTTTCACTTGGTAACTATCCCTGGTTATTCGGATTAGGAAAGCAAACTGGTAGGCTTATGCAAGTCGCCAAATTCCATAATTATGTAGCAAATCCTAGAACTTGATAGGATTAGGAACAGGCATGCAATTGTTTCTTCAAACTTGTTCAGGAGTTAGTTATCAGAGATCTGCTATCTTACTACTAACATGTGATAGCTGAAAAAAAAAATTTAATAATAATAATTACCAAAAAGTTATTAAGTTAAAAGGAACCCAAATGAGTTATCCACACCCTGCAAGTACCTTCTGTAGAGCGCCATTATTTAGCAACACTGCCCTGCCCAACTTCGTTGTATGATTTGGAGGGATATATTGATTTGTAGAAATGGTAAGGTCAGGCTATTTTTCAAAAAAATTGTGGTTGAACAAGCTAATTCTCCATTTCCTTCAGTTCTTCTCTAGTATTATTCTCGTATTTGATGTCATTGCATGTTAATATTCTTATCTTTTCTAAACATGGGGGTTTCCACAGATGATGGTGTTTAAGTTTTACCATATCGGGAATACTGGCTGTTCAAGGCTGGCATTTTTATTCTAACTTTATATTCATTTTGCTTCCTTTAAGTCAAAGGAAACATAACTGTTTATGGTTTTGATAATTTTATTTTGAGTCTTTTTTTTTTTCTTCTCCTCCTCATCATTCTGTCTCTCTAGTCTTTATGGTTGAACAAGCTAATTCTCCATTTCCTTCAGTTCTTGTGATGCTTTGCTAACATTTTCATGTAATTGCATGTAGTCATACGAGAGAATATTCTCGCTCTTATTTGTGTTGCCGCTTTCTTGTATCGTACTCATAGTGCTTTTCCTTTTCACAGTTGTGATAATATTAATATGCATAGTTAGCATGCTTTCTTGAGTGGCTAAATATGGTTACTGAGGTTGGATTCTTGTTTCTCTCCCTGTGCAGCTGAGGAATTTGTTGTGGGCAACATCAAAGCATGATGTCTACCTGATGCAGAACTATTCCGTTATGCATTGGTCCTCCCTTCTCAGGAAGGGCAAAGAGTTGCTCAATGTGGCAAAACCAATTGTGCCTACCCTGGTAAGCAGCGACTTGATAAGTGATTTAAAACATTAGTGTTTTTCTAACCTCCTTTTTTTTTAGTTTTGCACTTGAAACCATTATTTATTAAAATGTTTTTTTTCTTTTTCTTTTTCATTATATATACAGAATTGTCCTGGATTATTGGCACAGTCGCTTTCTAGAGTGCAGATAAGCACCATGGCTGTTAGGGAGAATTTTATGGCAGCAGGTGGCTTTCAAGGCGAGCTTATTTGCAAGGTATGGGAATTGGAAGATAGATGTTTGATAAGCATTGTTCATTTTATCATCATTGTCTGCTGATTATTGTTTCTCTTCTTTGGGACAGAACTTGAATCATCCAGGAGTTGCTTTCTGCACTAAAATAACAACGGATGAGAATGCCATCACCAATGCCGTAGACATTTTCCGTAATCCAAAGTAAGTCGCTCGCTGTACAAAATAAAGTATTGCGAGTGTTTCACTTCATTTAGGATAAATGACTGAACCTTTGGTTTGCAGTGGCTCAATGAGGATTATGGCTGCAAATAATGATGCCCAAATTAGGGTGTTTGATGCAGAGAGTTTTGCTTGCCTCAATCGCTTTTCCTTCAATTGGTCTGTGAATGTAAGTGCCATAACACAAGATTTCTTCAAGTCTTTCCTTTTGTATCTGCCTTATATTTCCTTACTCACGCTGCTTTTGTTCTTATTTATTGGCAGAACACTTCTGCAAGTCCCGATGGCAAGTTGCTCGCTGTCCTCGGGGACAGCACTGACTGCTTAATTGCTGATGCTCAATCAGGGAAAGTAAGCCCCCCCCAACTTTTCTTAATTTTCACTTGTTTTCTCGTCTTTCCATGGCCCTTGGAAATGGAAACATTATAGTAGATCAAGTTCTGATATGTCTGGCACTTCTCTCCCAGGTAACTGGCACTCTTAAAGGACACTTGGACTATTCGTTTGCCTCAGCATGGCACCCAGATGGGCGTATTTTGGCTACTGGGAATCAGGACACCACCTGCAGGTTATGGGACATAAGAAACCTTTCTGAGTCGCTGGCTGTCCTAAAGGGAAGAATGGGGGCAATAAGGGCGGTTAAGTTCTCTTCTGACGGTCGGTTTCTTGCTATGGCGGAACCGGCCGACTTTATCCACGTCATCGATGCCCAGTCTGGATATGTTAAAGGACAAGAGATTGATCTATTTGGTGAGATTGCTGGAATATCGTTCAGCCCTGATACTGAGGCACTCTTTGTGGGAGTTGCGGATCGCACTTATGGTAGTTTATTAGAGTTCAATAGGAAGCATTATAACCAATATTTGGAAACCATCTTCTAAGTGGACTCGGTAGTATATGTAAATTTAGTAGGGTTTGCAGATTTAGTGCTGGAAGTTGACGACACAGATTGATTGGGAGCTTGAAGCTTGTTCTCCCTACGGAATCTGTGCAGATGCAAGTTTTAGATAGGTGTTTTGGTGCACATTTTTTTCGAGTAGAAATGGAAGCATTTTTTTTTTTTGGTCCTGTAAAGTCGTTGCGGGTTGCCCTGTATGTTCATTTGATTTTATCAACGGTGATTGGTTCGAGTTTATTTTACAAAATCAGTAAACGGTCTCACGAATTACAAAATCTTTGATTTAGCCGTGTAAACGTAGCAACAAGGAAATTGGGTAATTAGTTGGTCGTCGAAAAGGATTTGGAACTGTAACGAAAACGACTCATAAATGCTGTGTACGCGGTAGCGTGCCGACCATTCTTTCTTGATCGCTTTTAGAATAGATTTCAAATACAGCCTTATCTTATTATCAATAACCTAAGCTAATTCAATGAAATTACATTTGGCTTGTCCTAATTAGCCCGACAAATCTTGAAAGGACATTTTCAATGGAGTAAGAGTACCTATCGCCGGGTAAATTCCGGCAATTAGTTGAAGTCTTTTTCGCCATCCATGTTAAGTAACAAAATCGACATAAATGGATACTTCTTGTCACGTGGGTAGTAGCCTATTGGATGAATAGCCGTTCTTTTATGGAATCTTTGGACAGCTACAATGTATGGATAAGTTTATCTGTTTTTACCAAATGTAAAGAAATCACAGGGCCACTCTTGTTGAGCAATACCCTGTTGTTGCATTGGAAAATAAATAAGCCATCATCTATCATCTCATCATAATCAGAAAGTTTTCGACCTCCACTTGTTTCTTTAACTTTAGCTTTTTCCTCATATTTTATTTTCCTTTATGATTTTTTTTTTAATTATAAAAAAATATATAGATATGGTTTGTTGTTTTGATGATAAAGATTAGGATTAACTTCCGTCAAAAAGATTAGGATTTAACTACTAAAGTAGCTTAAACCCATGAAGAGATTTGGGGCTTTAGCCCAGTAACGTTTGATGTTATGTTATTTTATTTTATTTTTTATATTTTTTATTAACAGCTACGAGAAAAGTAAATAGGAGAATTTTCTCGCAACTGTTGTCAAGTCATTTACGATAGGGTTAAATTTTTTCGGTCATTAACTTGTGTTTTCTATTTTATTTTGGTTATTGACTTGTGAAAATGTAATAATTGTGATCATTTTTGGTACACTGTAACAGTGATTATTTCGTCTAATTTTATCTATTTTGAAACGTTAAATAATCGTGTAAATGAAACCATAAATACAAATTAATGGTTGAGTTATTT